>SDVV010028903.1:0-11892 GCA_016164225.1 Gammarus roeselii
GTCATTTCTTCATAACCCCGTCATTTCTTCATAACCCCGTCATTTCTTCATAACCCCGTCATTTCTTCATAACCCCGTCATTTCTTCATAACCCCGTCTCTCCTTCCTAACCCCGTCTCTCCTTCCTAACCCCGTCTCTCCTTCCTAACCCCGTCTCTCCTTCCTAACCCCGCGCGTACCGCTAAGCACATGCAACATATAACGCGACAAATTTGTCAAGCGAAATTGAACGACACGCGGCACCCTTGTGACAACTCACGTCGACATATGGCACTTGTGTCAGATGCCGTTCTGTTTCTCACAACAAAAAAAAATATCGCGTAACTTGTCACGTGCTGCTTATGTGTTCACGCGGTCTGACGCCACTCTCTCCACAGAACGGAGTCAGTGAGCTTGGCCGTGCGGAGCGAGGCAGCCTCGTCTGAGGCCCTCCGCAAGAGCGCTAGCACCGATGACTGCTACACCCCCGCTGCCAGGATCCTTACCTCTAGGTGACTAACACTTCCTCGCGCGGTGCCCCAAACCAGCGTTAGGTGTAATCCACAATCTATACACATTGTTCCTTTAATTTGTCTGATTTCTTCTATAACGATTTGAACAAAATACTCAGATGTTCTTTCTTGATGCTTGATATTGTTATTCTCTCATCCTGCTCGTCACGGCTTACCTGTACCAACATGAAAGACCAATCTCACTCAGAGACTGACGATGCGCGTTACATCACTGTTTTATGCTTTGTTGTTCGGCTTTCTAATGACATTAAATTTGTTGTGCCATTAACCCTGGTCACACTAAACTAATCTCTACGGTGGAAATGCTTTTTTTGTGCCAACCTATTGTGGAACTGAAATGTTGCTTACGCTTATAGGAGGGCAGTTGACATTTGTAGGACAAAGGACATTGCATTTACGCTGTAGTAAGCCCAATCACTCTAGTCCAACCTAAAATTTGTTCAGTGCTTGATGCAGCACTTGTTGCTGGTTTGACGTTCGGCTCCCTTTGGGCACCAACTCCAGCGTGCTAGAAAGCCTCATCACTCTAATCTCATCTTACCTTACCTGAAAATAATTGTTTTCAGTCACTTACATCCCCAGGACTGAACTGTTTATACTGCGGAGGTCGCATTCACAATACGTTAAACTGGGTGAAAAATTACTATTTGTACCGCGTATCAAACGCAATGCCTTTGGTTCGGTTTCCGGCAGTGAAAAGATTTCCCAGTACCCATAACGACAAAAGGAATGCTTGTGATGGTGCCATTCCAACTGTGTAGTCAAGCTCAGTTCTGGTCTGCGTCTACTTGCAGCGACATCCGCTGCCCCGCCGACACAGCCATGGCTCGTCACAACTCTTCTGCTGCCCACGACGCCGTCAGACTGAAACACAGTGCTGGTAAGGTTCTATGAATGAACTTATAGGGCCTTCTCTTAACTTATTCTTTTACAACCTATTTGCCTTCTATTGTCTTGAATAGTTTTCGATAGTTCTCTCATATTTTTCATCTTGCAATTTTTAGCCCTTAGCCTTTCAGACCCAAAAGAGCTTTTGTCGACGCTTGTGTCCGTTTGTCATACTTCCAAAATGCTAAGTTTTCGTCAATTATGCGCTTAACAACTCCTACAACACAGCTTAACATAGGCTTTTCATAAAATTCATTTTGGTTTTCCCACATTAAGTTCTGACATTGGTAATTTTCCATGGGCTTTAAAATGCTATGGCCTCGCCAATAGTGCATGGACTTTAGCCTTTGATAATCTGAATTTAAAATTAGCATCGTATGCAGAGCTCCACATCGTCTTGTTCCCAAGTTCGTTTTCGTTCCATCAAAAATTTAGCTCGAAAAGCAGCAACTTTTCAGGTCTAGATCGTCACATCTGTACGTTTTTTTTTTACGTGAGTGGGTTGGTAAACTAATAGGCTTCGCGAACTATGGATCAATTTTGACACTTCAAGTTTGAATTAAACCACAACACAAAATACAGTAACAAACGTCGGCATTTTCAGAAATTCGTTTTTTCAGATGTTGCTCGTCAAGCTTTATTCATGAGGGCTATCAAAATACTAAGGCTTTGCCAATAATGCACAGATTTCGTTTATTCATAGCTCAAACTTCCTTCTAGCCGGGGCGTTCGAATCTTGCTACCGTATCCACCGCGTGTTGTAGAAGGCGACCTAAAGGGCCCCCCGTAGCCGGGAGTAGAATCGTGCTACCGTAACCCCTGCGTGTCGTAAAACTCTAACGAAAGGAGGGGAGCGAGAGGGCTAGGAATCCCGTTCTCTGTAAAACCCTTCTTCAAAGACAGCAAGACGAGCGGGGGAAGGAGAGGCTCACACCTCTCCGAACCCTGTTAGGGTCGCTGAATGTGCGCGGCTGTAGTACAAATGAGGTAAAGAGGAGAGAGATTGGTGAGATGTTTGTGAGGAAGAAGTTAGATGTGTTGGCGCTGAGTGTGACGAAAGTTAAAGGTAAGGGCAAATGTGAATTTGGTGTGGTAAGTGGAAGAAAGTCTGGTGTGGAAGAAGGTTGGGCACGAGAAGGTGTAGTTCTGATATTGAATGATCGGTTGACTCGTAGCGCTGCCGAATAGGAGGAAGTATCCTCAAGATTGATGCTGGCGAAGGTTAAGATAGGCGTAGAAAGATGGGCATTTGGGAGTGCTTACGGGCCTGGCAGCGAGAGGAGTGTAGAGAGAAGGGAGCAATTCTGGAGTGACCTGAGTGAGTGTATTGAGAGTTTTGGAGGTCATTTTAATGTAGTTGTACTGGGTGACCTTAATGCGAGAGTTGAAGATGTAGTGGTGGAGATTGTGATAGGAAGGTATGGCGTTCCCGGTAGAAATGACTGTGGAGAAAACCTGATAGGTCTGTGTATGGAGCAGGAGTTGGTGGTCGGGAACAGTATGTTCAAGAAACGAGATATCCACAAGTACACATGGGTAAGGATGGCCCGTGGTGCAGTGGTAAAGACAGCACTGATGGATTTTGTGCTGAAATCGAGGAGAGTGGTGGGGAGGCTGTTGGATGTGCGGGTGTTGAGAGGGGAGGGGAGTCTGACCATTTGGTGGTGGAAGGAAGATTAAGAATGGAACAGAAGTGGAAGAGCAACAAACAAGTTGGAGGAGGAAGAGAAGTTGTGCAAGGGAGTGGACTGAATGTGAGAAGTAGAGCCGAGGAGTTCCAGCATGCGTGGAGAGAAAAATATGACAACGTGAAAGGACAGGACCTGAGAGATGTGGAGGAAGAATGGGAGACGTTAAGAGATGCGTTGCTGAGATTTTCGAAGAAGGTGTGCGGTGCGCGCCGTGTGGGGTGCAGAAGGAAAGGTGGCGAGTGGTGGAACGAAGAGGTCAAACTGGTGGTGGCACGGAAATGAAAAGCGTTTGAGGAGCGGTTGCGGGTGAAGTCGGTGGTGACTCATGAAAGCTACAAAGAGAGGAGAAACGAGGTGAAGCGGGTGGAGAGGAGAGTCTAAAGGGACGCTGATGCCAGGTGAGGCAGACGGTTGTGCCAGAATTTTAAGGAGAACAAAAAGATGTTCTGGAAAGAGGTGAAGTGGGTGGTAGAGGAAGAGACCGGAAAGGAGCAGTGGTGAAAGATGAAACCGGCCAGTTGTTGTTGGAAAGTGGTCATGTACGGAAGAGGTGGGCCGAGTATTTTGATGAGTTGTTGAATGTCGAGGATAACAGAGAGGCTGACATTGTTGCTGTGGGTGGTGGTGCTCAGATGCTAGTTTTGGGAGAGAGACTTGTGGCGGACATTACCAGGGAAGAGGTGCATGAGACGGTGGGGGTGATGAAAGCAAGGAAAGCCCCTGGTTTGGATGGCGTTGCGACCGAATGCCTGAAAAAGGGTGGAGTAACGATTGTCGAATGGTCAGTGAGGTTACTGAACTTGTGTTTTGTGGCAGGCGTGGTACCAATTGAGTGGAGCAGTGCCTGCATTGTTCCACTGTATAAGGGCAAAGGAGATGGAAAATAATGCTGCAACTCGAGAGGTATCAGTCTATTAAGTGTGTTTGGTAATTTGTACGGGAATGTGCTGATCAAAAGGATTAGAGCCTGTTTGGACTGCTCAATTGGAGAGAAACAGTGTGGTTTTAGGAGTGGCAGAGGGTGCGCTGATCAGATTTTTGCAGTGCGACAGGTCTGTGAGAAGTACCTTGCAAAGGGAAAGGACATTTTCTGGGCTTTCATGGATCTGGAGAAGGCATACGACAGGATCGAGAGGGAAGCGCTGTGGAGGGTGTTGCGTTTGTATGGAGTGGGCGGACATTTGTTGAAAGCGGTACAGACTTCCTATGTTGGCAGCCGAGCAAGTGTCAGAGTGGGAAGCGAGGTGAGTGATTGGTTCACAGTGAAAGTGGGGCTGAGACCAGGCTGCGTGATGTCTCCCTGGCTGTTCAAACTATATATATACGGAGTGGTCAGGGAGGTGAACGCGAGTGTGCTGGGTCGTGCCTTGGAGCTGATGGAAGCGAATGGGCGGAGCTGGCAACTGAGCCAGTTGTTATTTGCGAATGATACGGCCCTGGTTGCGGATTCAGAGGAGAAGCTATTTAGGCTAGTGTCTGAGTTTAGTAGAGTGTGTGAGAGGAATAGATTATATTAGAGTGTCAAGGAAGCTTCGAGTGAACGTGGGTATAAGTAAAGTAATGAGATGCTCGAGGACTGTCGATGCGAGCAGAAATAGTGTCCTCATAAATGAGAGTTGTTGGAAGAAGTTCAGTGTTATAAGTATCTGGGCTCCCATGTGAAGAAGACTGAATTAGTGGAAACTGAGGTGAAGTCGCGAGTAAAGAAGGAGTGTAAAGTGTTGGGCGCACTGAAGAGCGTAATGAGCTGCAGGACATTTGGGATGGAAGCAAAGAGAGGGCTGTATGAGGGTGTTGTTTTCCCAACTGTACTCTACGGAGCTGAGACTTGGGGCGTGAAAGCAGAGGAGAGAAGAAGGTTGAATGTATTCGAGATAAAATGTTTGAGGAGTATGGGTGGAGTGTCGCTGAGAGACAGGTTCACCAAAGACGTGGTTCGAATCAGAACAGGGATGGTGAAGAAGTTGTAGGACAGTGGATTCGCGTGTTCTGATATGGTTCGGGCACATGGAGAGGATGGATGAAGGGAGATTGATGAAAAGGGGTGATGAATGCGGAGGCGAGTGATCGCAGGCCTAGAGGTAGACCGAAGTTTTGGTGGATGGATGGTCTGAAGCAGGCGTTGGGAAAGAGAGACATGAATGTGGAGGTGGCGAGAGAGCGTGCAATGAACAGGCGTGAGTGGAGAATGGTTGATTTTGACGCTGCCCTGATGTGCTTTCCCGGCCTCGGCATCCCGTTGTCGTGGGTGGGGGGCCCCGGCCATTATGACGCGGCGGGGGTAAACCACTGAAAACTAACGGGCCCTGCTGCTGACGACGGATCCTCGGACTGCACTCGTAACCCAGAGTGTATGTTGCGGGGTTACCGGCCGGACTCTTTATCACAAAAGGGCTAAGTTGTGTGACTGTGAGCGTATGAGGGTGTGAGGTGCGCCTTGCCGTCGGCCAACCCATTTTCTGGGGCATGCGGCATAGTGTCTTCATAGCTCAAACTGAAGAACAATACCATAAGCTGAGAGCCAGGTCGTCTTTTCCCGAAATTCGTTTCCTATTTTTGAGCTCAGAAGTTGGTCATTATTTGGCTCTTTTGATGCCATTTTTATTGATGATTTTTCAAAGTGCTAAGGTTTTGAAATAATGCAACAAATTAAATAGAATCAACTCTACGTCAACTTTTCGAAATTCGTTTTTTTCCATCTACCTCTGAACTCACGCTGTATAGTTTTTGTGTGGAGGTGATAGTTCATTAATAGAATGAGGTTCTGTACCACTAAGAAATATTGCTTGACCAAGCCCTTGCAATTGTGCTCGCACATTCTGTTTTTATCTTTTCATAACACGTTCTGTTTTCACGTTTTTCTGACGTAAGTTTTTCTACTTTTTTTAAGTTATCTATCTTTGCACTTTACTACCTCTCCCTAATTTCCCTTTATTCACTTCTTACCTGTCGCACACTCTAGATGCTTTGCCTTCTCATAACTGTTGGTTTCTCTTAGCTGGTGTTTCCTCTTCTAGCCTATATAGCCCACAATTCTGTAACTAACGGAACACTAACCGTTCACCTCTTGATGCATTATTAGTATTAGTATTATTGTAAATTTCGTAACTCCTTTCACCCCACCTTCCTCATAGGCATAGAGGGCGCTTTGGGTAGCAGTGGTGGTAGCAGCAGCAAGAGCCGTCACAATTCTGGTGGAGGCGTGCCCCTGCCCTCCCAAAGCACTTGTTGCGGTGCCAGCAGCGGTTACTCCTCGTGCCCATGCTGCGGGGCGGGTCATGTTGGGGGCGGACAAGTTTCGGACGTATCTTCGCTACTCGAATCAGGGCAGACCACCGACATTGGCTGTGAGGGTGACGTGAGCGAGTCAGACGACTGCGCCGACTGGCTACAGGAGTTCGAGACGGCACAGCCCTGCCTGCCAAAGTTTTGGCTCATTATGCACGTGGGAGAGAAGGTCGTCAGCATGTACTTCCACTGCAGGTATCAGCACTGTTAGGTCATCAGCATTTACATGCACTGCGGGTCTCATCACTGTTGTCTTCTCGCATAACTTCACTGTTCACTAGCGATACAGCGCTGAGAACTGTGTATTTGTGTGGGCCTATGGGAAAGGTGCAGGCTAAATGTCTGCCATTCTCTGAGGTCATTGTGCCAGTATGATGTCTCCACTTTCGTGTTCGGACAGATCTTAACTATGATACGTAACCCTAACCCTCAACTTGCGTGTTTCTTTCTTTGTCAGGTCTTCATGTTAATACATAAGTCAGCTTTCGTGTTACTTACGTACTAGTAAGTAACACCTCTAGGTATGTTAGGTTCACGGGCCACAAGGAGTCACGGCTCAACCGGGAGCGTGAACACCCTTATTTCCTTTCAGACTCTCCTCTCCTTCACTCTCTCCTTCTTTCCACCATCCTGACTGTACTCCCATCTTATTTACCTCATTTTCATCATAAGTTTAGTTTTCATTTTCGTAAACTTCTAGCTCTCTCCCTCATGACCATTATCCCAATAGTCATTGCCCACTGGCCCTAAATTCCTCCTTTCGGGTAGTTAATAACTATCAAGTTACGCACGAGATCCCTACTCTGAGATCTCGTGCGTGGGATTCTCGTTTCCCCTCAGCAGGTGTTCGGAGCATTGCGTGCGGCACTTAAAGGTCAAGGGCGGATCCTTAGGGCTTACACTACACAGGGAGTGCTGGGACCATGTGGCCTCAGCACTTTAGGAGGTCTTGAACCTCCTGTGGCACCCGTGCATACCTTTGAAGTTCGCAGCGCAAAGGACATTGACTTCATGCAGGAATAAAATTCCATCACTCAAATATTTGTCTGGCTTGTTGCAGGTCCCCACCCCCCGTAAAGCCATAGGTTCACGGGTCGCACGTGGTCACGACCCTAATTTCCTTTCGGACATTTATATTCTCCGTTCTTCACTGTCAATCCATACCTACCCTCTCTTGGTTATGATTTTACCGTTTTCAATCCTTTAACCTCGTTTATTTAGTCTAAAAAGGGTGCCCCGTAGCTGGGAGTAGAATCGTGTTACCGTAACCCCTGCGTGTCGTGAAAGACGGCTAAAAGGGGCGGGGCGAAGGGGCTAGGAATCTCTTTCTCTGTAAAACCCTTCTTCAAAGACGGCAAGACAAGCGGGGGGAGGAGAGGCTCACGCCTCTCCGAACCTTATTGTCAGGGTAGTTGAATGTGCGTGGCTGTAGTACGAATGATGTAAAGAGGAGGGAGATAGGTGAGATGTTTGTGAGAAGGAAGTTTGATGTGTTGACGCTGTGTGAGACGAAATTGGGAGGGAAGGAAGAATGTGAGTTCGGTGTGAAAAGTGGAAGAAAGTGTGGTGTGGAGGAAGGTTGGGCACGAGAAGGTGTGGTTTTGATATTGAGTGATCGGTCGTTCAGTAGCGTTGCCAAGTGGAAGGAGGTGTTCTCAAGCTTGATGTGGGTGGAAGTCAAGTAAGGCGTAGAAAGATGGGTATTTGTGGGTGCATATGGTCCAGCTAGCGAGAAGAGTGAGAGGAGAGGGAGCAATTCTGGACTGACCTAAGTGAGTGTATTGAAAGTTTTGGAGGTCATTTCAATGTAGTGGTACTGGGTGACCTTAATGCGAAAGTTGGAGATGCAGTGGTGCAAAATGTGATAGGAAGGTATGGCGTTCCCGGTAGAAATGACATTGGAGAAAACCTGATAGGTCTATGTATGGAGCAGGAGTTGGTAGTCGGGAACAGTTTGTTCAAGAGGCGATATATCCACAAGTACACATGGGTAAAGATGGCCCGTGGTGCAGTGGTGGAGAGAGCTCTGATGGATTTTGTGCTGATATCGAGGAGAGTGGTAGGGAGGCTGCTGGATGTGCGGGTGTTAAGAGGGGAGGGTCGAGGAGTGTCTGACCATCTGCTGGTGGAAGGTAGATTAAGAGTGGAGCAGAGGTGGAAGAGCAACAGAAGAGTGGAAGGAGGGAGAAAGGTTGTAAAAGTGAGTGAACTGAATGTGAGAAGCAGAGCTGAGGAGTTCCAACAGGCGTTGAGAGAAGAATATGACAACGTGAGAGGACAGGACGTGAGAGATGTAGAATAAGAATGGGAGACGTTAAGAGATGCGTTGCTGAGATGTGCGAAGAATGTGTGTGGTGCGCGCCGTGTGGGCGGGTGCAGAAGGAAAGGATGCGAGTGTTTGAACGAGGAGGTTAAACTGGCGGTGGCACGGAAAAGAGGAGCGTTTGAAAGGTGGCTGCAGGTGAAGTCGGTGGTGGCATATGAAGGCTATAAAGAGAGGAGAAACGAGGTAAAGCGGGTGGTGAGGAGAGCCCAAAGGGACGCCGATGACAGGTGGGGCAGAAGGTTGTGCCAGAATTTTAAGAAGAACAAAAAGATGTTTTGGATAGTGGTGGAGAGGGGGAGAGACCGGAAAGGAGGAATTGGTGAAAGATGAAACCGGCCAGTTGTTGTTGGAAAGTGGTCATGTACGGAAGAGGTGGGCCGAGTATTTTGATGAGTTGTTGAATGTCGAGGATGACAGAGAGGCTGACATTGTTGCTGTGGGTGGTGGTGCTCAGATGCTAGTTTTGGGAGAGAGACTTGGGGCGGACATTACCAGGGAAGAGGTGCATGAGACGGTGGGGGTGATGAAAGCAGGGAAAGCCCCTGGTTTGGATGGCGTTGCGACCGAATGCCTGAAAAAGGGTGGAGTAACGATTGTCGAATGGTCAGTGAGGTTACTGAACTTGTGTTTTGTGGCAGGCGTGGTACCAATTGAGTGGCGCAGTGCCTGCATTGTTCCACTGTATAAGAGCAAAGAAGATGAAAAATAATGCTGCAACTCGAGAGGTATCAGTCTATTAAGTGTGGTTGGTAATTTGTAAGGGAAAGTGCTGATCAAAAGGATTAGAGAATGTACGGACTGCTCAATTGGAGAGAAACAGTGTGGTTTTAGAAGTGGCAGAGGGTGCGCTGATCAGATTTTTGCAGTGCGACAGGTCTGTGAGAAGTACCTTGCAAAGGGAAAGGACATTTTCTGGGCTTTCATGGATCTGGAGAAGGCATACGACAGGATCGAGAGGGAAGCGCTGTGGAGGGTGTTGCGTTTGTATGGAGTGGGCGGACATTTGTTGAAAGCGGTACAGACTTTCTATGTTGGCAGCCGAGCAAGAATTAGAGTGGGAGTGGTCAGGGAGGTGAACGCGAGTGTGCTGGGTCGTGCCTTGGAGCTGATGGAAGCGAATGGGCGGAGCTGGCAGCTGAGCTAGTTGCTATTTGCGGATGATACGGCCCTGGTTGCGGATTCAGAGGAGAAGCTATTTAGGCTAGTGTCTGAGTTTAGTAGAGTGTGTGAGAGGAATAGATTATATTAGAGTGTCAAGGAAGCTTCGAGTGAACGTGGGTAAAAGTAAAATTATGAGATGCTCGAGGACTGTCGATGCGAGCAGAATTAGTGTCCTCATAAATGAGAGTTGTTGGAAGAAGTTCAGTGTTATGAGTATCTGGGCTCCCATGTGAAGAAGACTGAATTAGTGGAAACTGAGGTGAAGTCGCGAGTAAAGGAGGGGTGTAAAGTGTTGGGCGCACTGAAGAGCGTAATGAGCTGCAGGACGTTTGGAATAGAAGCAAAGAGAGGGCTGTATGAGGGTGTCGTTGTGCCAACTGTGCTGTACGGAGCTGAGACTTGGGGCGTGAAAGCGGAGGAGAGGAGAAGGTTGAATGTATTCGAGATGAAATGTTCGGGGAGCGTGGGTGGAGTGTCGCTGAGAGACAGGTTCACAAATGACGTGGTTCGCATCAGAACGGGCATGATGAAGAAGTTTGAGGACAAAGTAGACTCGCGTGTTCTGAGATGCTTCGGGCACATGGTGAGGATGGATGAAGGGAGATTGGTAAAAGAGGTATTGAAGTCAGAGGCGAGTGGACGTAGGCCTAGAGGGAGACTGAAGTTTGGGTGGATGGATGGTGTAAAGCAGGCGTTAGGAAGGAGAGATCTGAGTGTGGAGGTAGCGAGAAAGCTTGCACTGGATAGGCGTGAGTGGAGAATGATAGTGAGCGGATGAGTTTTGACGCTGCCCTGATGTGCTTCCCCGCCTTAGACATATCGTTGAGAGACGGGATGGTCGTGGGCGGGGGGTCTCGATCAGTCACGCTGTCGGGCCCTGCTGCCGACACTGACCTCAAACCGTACTCATGACCCAAAGGGTGTGTAGCGGGGTCCCCGGCAAGACCCTTTTGAGCTAAGGTGTGCGAGTGTATGAGAGTGTGTGGTGCGCCTTGCCGTCGGCCACCCCTCATGCTGGAGGATTTCGGCCAAAGGTCTGTATCTGTATTTTGTCTAAACTCAGTTAACGTATTCTTTTAACCTGACAACTTCCCTCCATAGTAGTTTCTTCCAGCTTGTTTATTTTATTTCATTTTTTACTCATCTTTTTTTTTATTTTCCTCATACTTGAGTTCATTTTTTTATCAGTTTTTTTCTGTTTATTTTATCGTGTGTTTTCTCTGTGTGTACTTTGTCATTTCATTTTCTGTGTTTAATTTTCTATTTCTTTTGGGTTAGTTTATAGTATATAATAAAAATGTAGGTAAAAGAATGAAGAATATAAGGGTAGTGATAGAGAAGAAGAGTTCAAGGCGTATCAAGGAGACAGCCAAGTCATGGAGGTTTATCATTGACTTGATGAATGGGTAATAATTGTTGTAAGCGCCGTCATAAAATGTATTTATGGAACTAATTGAAGGCAGTTATGGTACAGGTTCTTCGAGTTCAGAGGATCTTATAATAATTGGCCTGTCTTCCCATACAAGTTGCAGCAGTTTAAATCGCTAGTCAAGGACCTGAATGTTTACAACGCCAGTAATAGGAGTGCATCACAAGGTAGGTATTCACGCACTGAATATGCTAAACCAGAAATGACGCTTGCGGTAGTTGACGACAGGTAGCACAACACAACACTCTGATTTTCTGTCGAGTTACGCTACCTGGAATAGCTATAGTTTAACGGACGTAGTCCACAAACCCAAGCCCTGCCCCCCGCCCGCAATCACTGTTCCATCTGGACCAATGCCAGGCCGACGTAGTGCCATGACCCTGCCGCTGTGCTGTATGTGCTCCATAAGGGCGTGGGTATATTGAGAAGGCTCCTCGAAACTCATGATTTTTTTTAGAAAATCAACAAATATGGTCAACCCGGGCCTCCACAGATATGATGTACCAGCATCGTGTGGTTGACGTTCTTCTACACCGCCATCACCTGGCGTGCGTCCAAATTCTGGATGTAAATTCTCATCCCACATTTGGTGGGGTG
>SDVV010028904.1:0-11892 GCA_016164225.1 Gammarus roeselii
TACATACGTACTCATATACTACAAAAAAAAAGACATACATGCTTACACACATCCCAACACATGAATTAAACATTAACAGCCTAGTCAAAATCTAAAGATTCATCATACACCAGATCAGCAGAGGCTTGCTTATAGCATGTGATATCTGTCAACTGCACTAGTTCAGCAGGCAAGCCATTCTGCACACCAACACATCTCACACTGAAGGACCTACTGCGGACATAAGAAGAGCAAAGAGGAAACACCAGCTTCAGCCCATGACCTCTAGTACAAACTCTTGAAGCCAAAGAAAACAGTGTTAGCAAATCCTCTGATTTCCCATGCAAAGTTTTCCAATATTTGATCAGGTCTGCCCTAAGAAGCAGACCCTTAATGGAAAACAAATCCAGGCTCCTCAAACGACCACCATAGTCCATGCCAGAAAGTTCATTATGTTTTTAGTTCATCTTCTCTGAACAGACTCCAGCAGCCTGCAATCCCCACAATATCCAGTGTTCCTAACGCAGGATGCATACTCAATAAAGAGACGAATATGTTAAACATATATGGACAGCATAAATTCCCATGACCTGCAAACAGTTGATATCAACAAACAGTTGACCAACCCACCAGCCTTTGCAGCCACCACACGAATATGACGGTGGGATCGGAGACTGGTTTCTACACTAACACCCAAGTCTCTGTGTGTAGGGACAAACTTCAATACTCTGCCCTGCAGGACGTACTGGTTAGCTAGAACCAAAGCATCAAAATCAATACAACCTCTATAAAAGCGCAGCACAACACACTTATCCAGATTCAGTCCAAGGTTCCAGGACTGTGCAACTGAGTCAACTGTATCCAACCTACTTTGCAGTGACTGGAGACCTTGAGCAGCAGACTCGGTGTCCTTGCGCGAATATCTCATGTACAACTTGTAGTCATCAGCAAGTGCTTCAAACTTACATGAGAGACCACTAGAGATGTGATTAATATAAATAAAGAACAACAGCTGCCCAAGGACAGAACCCTGGGGCACACCACTAGTCACATCAACTGAGCTGCTCACGCTGCCATTCACACAAACGCTCATCACTCTGCCAGAGAGGAATGCAGTGATCCAGGCTAACAAAAAATTACCAATACCCAAGGATTCCAAATTGGACAGGAGCACAGCATGACTCACTACATCAAATGCCTTTGAGAACTCCAGCATCACGTCATCCACAATACATCCCTCATCATCATAGGTCAACAGTAATTGGTCCTCAGTGCTAGGGCCTCTACAAAAACTGTACTGATGAGGTGATAAAATTTTATTGCTGTCAAGATACTCAGTAAACCGTGATACAACTATTCTTTCCATTAATTCGCAGCGAACCAATGTCAAGTTCACAGGCCTGTAATTCAGAGGATCAGTGTGGAACTTGGCCTTGAATATTGGTACAACCAGCGATCTGCTCCAGGCTTCAGGGACCATTCCTGTCCTCAATGTCTTTTGAACAATCAAACAAAGAGGGAGGGAGAGCTCAACAGCACAGTTTCTTAGCAGATATGGATGGAGGCCATATGGACCTAAACTGGAACTAGGATCAAGAATGGAAAGGACACTTGGACCTCCAACATAGGAAAGTCAACATCCATCAAACTTCCCGAGAGAACTGGAAAAGGGCTGGGTGGGCTGGAACTGTACTAACAGAGACTCCCAAAAAAGAAGCAGCAAAGACTTCACACATCCTACCAGGATCCTGCATCATCTCACCCATCGGCAAGCTTCGAGGACCCACAGCTGGACGACCCATCTTTTTATTCATCACATAAGCATGAAACAACCTACGGTTTACAGGCCTGTTTAGTAAATTTAAATGGGACTTCTTCCTGGAGTCAATGGAAAAATTTATATAGGCAATATCCAGCTCACTAAATATGTGTAATCTCTCAAGAGCACTGGCTGAGTTGCAACCCTCTGCCCCTCTGAATCACTTGTATGCAAGCCATGCCTCTGATCTCTCTCAAGCAAGAGCAGGGGACACCCTCATAGCTCATGGAGGGCCAGAACAAACAGGCATGAGAGGTATGAACTTATCAATGAGGGACAACAAGACTAACTGAAGAAAGGACAAATCTCCACACACTGAAGAATAGCTAAATTCCAGCCCCAGCCAATCTGGGGCAAAGCCTCTGAACTTTGGCATAATTTCATTTGTGCCAAATACGTCTTCCCCCCACAGCCATGCGCTCCAGCCCCTCCCAACTGAAGATATACTCCAACATAACAGGAGAACGCTGGCAACAAGGCAGCGGCGGCAATACAAACACCTCACCAACACGATTATCCTCAGATAGAAGAAGATCCAGTATATTGTCAGAGAGTATAAAAGTAGGCTCTTTTATCCACTGCAAAAGTCCAAGAGATGAGGAACATCTAAAAATTGCATGTCAATTGACCGGATGTAGCCATCAATAAGGTCCATGGACCAGTCAATTGTTGGTAAATTAAAATCACCTGCAATGATCATCTCCTTGCCAGGGCAAAAGTTCAGTAAAACTTCCAACAAGCCAGTATTTTCTAAAATTGTATAAGAGGGAGGCCAATAAACAGACATAATTCACATGTTAAAATCAATTAGGTGCACAACTACAACCTTTGGATAGGGCGCCTCAAGCACCAAAAATGCAATGTCCTTATGCAGATACAGCAGCGATCCATGCTTCTGAGCTGTGCCATCCGTGTGTCCCCTGACAGAACTGTCGTCAGCAATGTCGATGAAGGATGATGCAACAGAAGGTAACAACCACGTCTCACCAACAGCTAATGCATGAACAAACTGCTTCAAAAGCAACTTCGAGATAAAATCGACTTCATTAGCTTGTGAGTTGAGGTTTACATGACCAACTTTTGAAAAATTAAAATCACTTAGAAAAATCCTGGAACTGAGCCCAGGAGAAAATTCTGATCATTTGACCCAGCAGCCCTACCAACTCGATTGGGAGCACCACCACCACCCCTACTAGTCACAGCAACACCACGATTGGCGGCAACCCCAGAGCCAGACGCAGCAACACCACAACCATTGGCATCAGAACCGCGACCAGCCGCCGCAGGACCACAGTCAGACAAAGTAACACTCCCACCAGCCGCAGCAACACCACCTTCTGCAGCAACACTACCAGCTACAGCAGCATTACGACCAGCTACAGCAGCATCATGACCAGCTGCCGCAAAACCACGACCAGCTGCAGCAGCACTACGACCAACTACATCAGCACCACGACCAGCTGCAGCAGCAGCACCATGACCAGCCGCAGCAGCACCATGACCAGTAGCAGCAGCACCAAAACCGAAAGCAGTGCGGGTCACCACTCTGGCATAACTGCCTCGACCCGCACCAAGAGCCGCGGGCCCCCTCTCCCCACACTGCCAGGCACCACCAGCACAGATACTGACAAATTGCTGAGCTCTAGCAATTTGTCAGTATCTGTGCTGAGCTTCAGCTATTTTTCAGTATTGTGAGACTGCAGGCTGTTTGAGTCTGTCCAGAGGAAATGGACCAAAAACCATTGACAGACTTTCTGGCATTGGCTATGGTGGTCCTTTGAAGAGCCTGGATTTGTTCTTTGTTGAGGGTTGGCTTCATAGGGCAGACCTGATCAAATACTTGAAGATTTTGCTCAACACATCAGAGGATTTGCTATGTGTTAAACTCTAAGAGTGGGTACTTGATGTCATTTGCTGAAGCTGATGCCTCCTTGCTCATCTCATGTCCACAGTAAATCCTCTGTGTGAGATGTGTTGGTGTGTGGAATAATTTGTCTGCTGACATAGTGCAGTTGACAGATATCACTCACTATAAGCAAGCTCTATCTGATCTGATTGAGGTATGATGAATTTAGACGCTTTGACATAGCCGAGAGAGTAATTCATCAGTAAAAATGTATGTAGGCATGAGTGTGTATGCATGCATGTGTATGTATATATATTTTTTTATAATGTTGTGACTAGCAGAGTTGCTGTATGATCAGTTGCCTAAGCAAATATTTAGGACTTTTTTTTTACCTCATTATTTTGCCGTGCTTTCATTGTCTGGTTTGCTGTGGCGTTTGTGCCTCCTGTCATGCTCTGCACTCTGGCTTGCCGAAGTGTGGGGCAGTCTTGAGGTAACCAAGGTGAGTAAACACTAGGGTCAAGTGACACTTGACCAATAGTAGGGTCAAGTGGCACCTGAAGGATGCCTGCATTTTGTCAACTTTTGAATAACTCATACAGAAGATTACCTATAAATTTTGTATATAATCTGTGAATAACTACTATTGTGAACATTTATTGAAAGTTTTAACATTCTATATCATCAACCCAAAAAAGGATATGAGAAAGTAGCCAAGGGCCAAACCCCCTATACAGAGGTATCTGCTAGCACAATATTTGCCACCATATCATTTTAATTAATTGGTAGAAAAATAAAAAGTTTAGAGTGCCAATGGAATGAACATGTTTTTATCAGTCAACTATATCAGTTTATTAAAGAAAAAGCAGGATATTTTGGTGTCAGACAAGCCATTTTCAATGCAAGCCCAATGATGCCATTTTTTTTGTGTTGTTGAGGGGTAGATCTTTTGAATTTTATCAGAGATTGACATAATCCACAAGTTTCACTAAACATCATTCCTTCAAACCCTGAAATATATATGACTGGAGTATAATAGAATGTTCATACTATGATAAATAATAATTTTTGATTAAACAATATAACAAGTGAATAAGAGCTTTTCATCTTTTTTATTGAGAATTAATGGCAGCAACTAAGATACAATGGATTGCTATGTAAGGAAAATACCTAATTAGTAACAGTATTGTTTGCTTGTATGATGACACCATAAAAAAAAGTTTATACCAAGGAATCAAAAGAAATAAGCTACAGCATTATTATTACTTGACATATAGTTTCAAAATGCATAACAAGTGTAACAAATGACATCCAAGAGTTTTCAAATAAAAACAGAAAAATATTCATCAACAAATTATGTGTAAGTACCTAGTAACCATCTGACATTTTATTCACTGGGGTGACTTGTCGCAGTTTCATAATGTAGTAATATTATGCATGTGAAATTTTTTTTATTCCTTCTTAAGCAACACGCAGTTTTATAATGTTGCAATATTAGGTTTCATTTTTTTTTTATTATTCCTTATTAAGCAACATACAACATATTTTGGGCATGCGCAACGACTATGACAACAATCGGTTGGAAACGCTAGCCACAGCATCAAAACCAGTAGAACTTTGTTTCATATAAACAGAATTTGCAGGGACCTGAAGAATACATTCACTTTGTAAATTTTATTAAAACTTGAGCATGCATCAATATTTGACATTTACAACTTTTCAGAGCCCAAAAAGGGTGCAGGGAGTCGGTCCAAGTTGTCGGTGATGCAGAGTAAACTTGGTGGACACTACATGATGGGGACAAGTGACATCATGAAAATATTGAAAATTCATCTCATAATACTGTTCAAGACGATCATTTACAACCTTGTTCACCACTCACTGCCAGGCAAACCCATTCAAGGGGTCCTGCACCAGTGGCGCAACCCAGCTGACACTTGGGTCGTGGGAGAAGAGGAGAGAAGAAGGTTGAATGTTTTTGAGATGAAATGTTTGAAGAGCATGGCTTGAGTGTCACTGAGAGACAGGATCACCAACGACATGGTTCGAATCAGAACAGGTATGGTGAAAAAATTAGAGGACAGAGTTGATTCGCGTGTTCTGAGATTGTTCGGGCTCGTCGTGAGGAAGGACGAGGGGAGATTGGTGAAAGGGGAGTGGAATGCAGAGACGAGTGGACGTGGGACTAGAGGGAGACCAAAGTTTGGGTGGATGGTTGGTCGTAAGGTGGTCGTGTTGACAGATTTCAACCTGCCCTCGGTGAAGTGGTAGGATGGGTTGGTTCAGGAAGAGAATGTCAACTTGACGGGTCAAATGTTTTTGGATTGCTTTGCATCTTGTGACTTACATCAGTGGGTGAGGGAGCAGACTTTACTCTTGTCCCGCAACATACTGGATTTATTTTTTACAAGCAAGCCAGATCCTGTTGGAGATGTTGTTTTGGCTGCTTTCCATAGGTGTGCTCACTCCCCTCTTATTTGTGAGTATTTGTTTGTGCATGTCTTGGAGCCTGACGGTGCAAGACACCAAGCTTGGAAGTATTCTTGGCACCAGGGTAACTACAGCGCTATTTCCAAAGCATTATCAAGAATTTATTGGTCTTTTGAAATTGTTTACCTAGGTATTCGCCAGGCATATAGTGTGTTCCTCACTATACTGAGGAGTCTGATAGACTTACATATGCCTCTTGCTGTTGACTCGCCCAGGGTACCATGGTCTGTTGAGTCCTCCCAAAGGATTGAAGGTGAGGAGTGCAAATGCATGGGATGGGTACAAGATTTCAACTGACGACTGGGTATGCGGAGCCCTCGAGGGGGCTGCAAAGGTATGAATCAAAAGTAAGAATGGTGTGAAGCAGGCGTTAGGAAGGAGAGACATGAGTGTGGAGGTAGCAAGATAGCATGCACTAGATAGGCGTGAGTGGAGAATGACTGTGAATGAATGAGTTTTGACGCTGCCTGATGCGCGTTCTAACCATAGGCACATCGTAGAGAGGGGATGGGGGCGGGGGCAGTCATCATGACGCTACAGGTGTAAACCAGTCACACTGTCGTGCCCTGCTGCAGACACTGACCTCAAACTGCACTCATGACCCAGAGGGTACATTGCAGGGTTTCTGGCCATACATTCTTGTGTAAAAGGGCTAAGGTGTGTGAGTGAATAAGAGCGTGAGGTGCGCCATGCTGTCAGCCACCCCTTGCAGGGGGATTTTGGCCTAGTGTCTGAATCTGTATCAGAACTAGAGTGAGGTCAAACAGGATAGCTTGTGCTGGTGGTGGGGTATGTTACCGTGGGTGATATCTGGTCATCACAAGCTATCAGTTGCCCTGCTTGGCTTATATTCTTACTGGTGCATCACTTTTCTTGGTTCATGCTCATTCATGTATATGTGTATATCAAATAATCATAATTTGAGGCTGTGCCACTGATGGTTCCTCTGGAGTTGGGCTGTTTAGGAGGGATGTCTTTGAGGAATTGAGGAAGCTGAAATAGAGGGAGAAAAGGAAGTGCTCAGTTATGCTGAGAGGTTTTGGGTGTGAGACTGTTGAGCTGGTGGAAGCAACGTTTCATGATGTGTGCCGTGTCTTTGGTGTCAATGTTCTCCTGACTGACTTGGTCAAGATCGGCACTACAGGTCTGTTCAGAGCAAAGGTGACCAATGATGATTCCAGCCACAACCTGCTCTCACAGGCCCATAGGCTGAAGAGCTTGGATGGTTTTAGGAGTCTTTACATTCAGAAAGACATAACCTACAGGCAAAGATGAGAGTTGCTGACAGGGAGGCGTGCTCCTAATACATCAGAGGGTAATAAAGAGGAGAGAAGTGAATTCTTGGCGACTGCTGCAGGACGGGGGGCTGATTCCGGTGCTGGTTGGTGTGGGCCTGTTGTCGTTTCCAGGGATTCCTCTGGTTGTGCACTGGCTGGTGATTATCGAGGCGGTGGCGGTCACGCTGGGGCGACCGCGGTGGTGGGTCGTGGTGTTGGGAGCGGTGCGCGTGGGCGTGGCGGTGCAGGTGACCGCGGAGATGCTGATAGCCGGGGCGGTGTTGGTGGGGGCAGTGGGTGTTGCTGGCGGTAGGGGTGTTGCTGGCGGTAGGGGTGTTGCTGGCGGTAGGGGTGTTGCTGGCGGTAGGGGTGTTGCTGGCGGACGCGGTGGTGCTGAGGGTCGCGGTGATGCCGGAGTGCGCGGTGCGGCCAGCAGCCGGGGTGGGGTTGGGAGCCGTGGTGGTGGTGCTGGGGGCGGTCGTGGCTCCGATGGTGATGGTTGTGGAGCTCTGATTGATACCCATGGCATCCCGGGTGGCCGCGGAGGTGGTGCTTTAAACTAGCTAGTCAGTCTTTGCAGATGGATTTCTCCTCTCTGAGGTTTAGCTGTGTCAATTTGAATTCTCAGATGAATAAGGTCCCTTTTGTTGGTCATATGGTGCAGCCCTGGGATATGCAGTTGGTAAGCAAGTGCGAGTCGTGGTTGACTTCTTCAGTGTCCTCATCCTTTGTTGATTTTCCAGGGTTTCAGCTGGTGAAGGGGGATGTGGTGGGGAAAGTGAAGAAGCATGGAGTCTGTTTGTATGTTGCAAACAATTTGTAGTTTGTGCCAATTGAGGTGACTTTACCCAATGTTGCTGCCATTTCCCTCCTTGATTATGATGTTTTTGTTGAGGTGGCTTACTGCCCACCCTCCTAATCGGATGAGGATAATGCTGAATTGATTGAATTCTTGATTGAGTTCGTCTGTGTTGGCAGAGAGGTTGTTGTTCTTGGTGATTTTAACTTGCCTTCATTGGATTGGTCTGCATACGTCTTTAATTATATCCCTCCTGTTGATTCCCAGTTTTTTTATTGTTTTGTTCTTCTTCGACTCACTCAGTGGGTGACGGAATGTACTTTTGTTGATTAGGGTAGCATTCTTGATCTGATGTTGACTACGGAGGATCGGCTGTCTTCTGTGGCGGTTTTGCCTCCTCTTCCGGGGAGCCACCATGCCCCTGTCTTGGTAAAGTATCTCTTTCAGATGAATGATGTTGCAGGGGATCATGGCTTGAAACCATTTATTTGATCTTGTGGTGATTACAGGAGCATGAGAGGTTTTAGAGGGTGATGACTGGCATTATGAGTTGCTGTATGGCACTGTGTAGGCGAATTATAATTTGTTTGTCGATTGTCTTTCATTTGTAGACACGTTTGTTCCCACTTGGGACTTAGCTTCATGACCAAGCTGGTTGCACGGTTGTTCACTTCCTACTTGTTCATGAATTGATTAATAATTGTCTCTTGCTTGTTTCAATTTTTTGTCATTTCTGTTCTTTCCAGAGACTTTTGCCAAATATATTGCCAGTATTTTTGTGGGGTGCAACTCTTTTACCATACCAATACTATCAGCTCACTCCTCAGTGAGGGAACTTTCTCACCTAGGTAAGAGTATAGCTAAAGTTTTATGCTTTGCTTACTCATGGTGGGTACTTTATGGTTCATTTGATATTCTGGAATTTGTCTTAACGCTCCCATGTGCCAAATAGTAACTGAATGATAATGCAGTTTACTTTAGCAAAGCATCTATTAATTACCTGATCATGTCCATCCTACTCAATGTCTCATCTAATTGATACGTTCAAACTGTGAGAAATTTACCTTAACTTGTAGTCAGTGTCTCTTCATCTGTGAAGAGTTGGTTAACATTATATTAATGATTCAACAAATATAATGGCTGCAATCTATATCTAATGAAATATTGTACAGATGCATCTATAAAGTTTCCCCAGTGTGATTCTCAAATGTCTGCCAATTCAAGTTAACACCTTTGGGTGAGCTGGTTTAGGGTATCAGCATTTAAACGTCACCTGAGCTAGACATGATATTAATGCTGGCTAATGGGTGGGGAAGTGCTGCCCAAATTTCTGTACAATTTATTGTACTAGGCCTTTACTCAAAATTTCATTCGTTTTCCTAAACAGGGTATGGCAGTACTCTCCCTGTTGTTGATGCTGGTTCCCATCATCCCTCAGTTTGTTAATTTTTCAAATTACATTTGTACCTACTATTTTCATGATATCTAGCAACCCATGCACCTCATTATTTTCTGCAACATTGGTAATCTCAGTACCCTAACCTCATAATCCTCAGTACTATAAGTTCTTAAGCATAACTTAATCAAACTTTTTTTGTTCAAGTTCATCATATTAACTACAGTATTAGCTAAACAAACTTCCACCAAATAAAGTTCAGTTCTGGATTCTATTTTATATATTCTTAAGTAATTTGAAGTCAGTTTTATACAAGTGGACAACGAGTTTGTCCCACCCGAATTGGCGTTTGTTCACATACGGTTTATTAGCTGAGTTGCATATTTCCTTAAGCTGGTCCCTTGTTTGTGCTGGGACCTAAAACTGCATGCTAGTTTGTTCCATATTGGTGTAACGTAAATGTAGACTTGGTAAGGCTGTTCAAGAGGCCACATAACCAACCACTAGTTATAAAGTGACTATGGAACTTCATGAAATTTCTGTCAACCATTTTGTCATCCGCAATGTTTTTGGCCAGATTCAGACCTCTTGAATTAGTTTTTGCCAAGGTTAAAGGACATCCCTATTGGCCTGGAAAGGTTGTGCCCTTTGTACCAGACCCTGGAGGAGGACCTCCCAAGATGTACCCCATCATGTTCTTTGGTACCAGAGAAACGGTCAACCTCAAGGATGAATATTTGTTCCCCTACCATGCAAACAAGGAACGCTTTGGCAAGCCTCAAGAGCAAAAAAATTTCAATGAGGCCATGTGGGAGAGTGAAAACAACCCAGACAGGGGTCCAAAAAATGTCAGGAAGATGGATGTGTTTCTTTCCAGAGTCCAAGGTTGCTTGGATGCAAACCAGGATGAAGAACTTTTTCCTGACTCACCTTGTGCTTTGTGTGATGTTGCTGGATGCTGCAGAGGATGACAAAGATCTGCATTGCATGCCCTTGCAGTCGTCTGGTAATGTCTGCAGTGCTAGTAGGCCTGGGGCATCTAGGCATGTCAGTGCTGGGGGCACCTCTGTTCACTCCAGTGGTTCTGGTGTTGGTGCGCGCTGTTCCTTCTGTGACCGGATCGTTGGTGGCGTCTCGATTGGATGTTTCTTGTGTGGATGAAAGTTTTATGCAGATCCGGCATGGCAGGTGTTGTGATTGATAGGGGCGTCATTGACTGTGTGTGTAGGGAAGGAGGGAATGCTGTGAAGTTTTTTGCTGCAGGTGCGGGAGTGGATCCGGGGTGGTGTCTGGTGTTGGTGGTGTAAGTAAGTTGGATTTTCTGTCAGCATTTCATCAGCTGCTTGCTGCTGTGGGATCAATTTCTAAGAGGCTGTCTGAAGTGTCTGAGAGGTTGGATGCAATGTCTGCTGGGGGAGGTGTTTCTGCTGTTGTGAGAGGCGCTGAGCTGTCTGTGGGTAGGTGGAGATAATGATTGAGGAGAAAGTAGCTAGGTCTGCTGTTGTGTGTGATGGAGTCCGTGGCAGCCTATCTGCAGAAGATGTGATGGATATAATTGAGAAGAAAGTGTCCAGTTTGGTGAATGGTGGGGTGGTGCGTTCAGAGCTGAGAGAGCTGGATGATCAGAAGCGTCATAGAAGGTATGTTGTTTTGAGAGGTTTTGGATCGAGTGATGCTGAGGTGGTGAAAAGAATGTTTGATAGGATCTGAGGAGTTCTGAATGTGGGCATGATTGAACCAAGTAATATGAAGTGTCTGAATGCTAAGTGTTTATTTAGAGCATGTGTTGAGAATGATGAGCAGAGGTATGCATTGCTGAATGCTGCAAAGAGGTTAATGGATGTTGATGAGTTTAAATCTATATATGTTCAGAGAGACCTTACCTACCGTCAGCATCAGGAGTTGATTGCTATAAGAGCAGTGTTGCGGGGCTCTCCTCGGAGAGGTGGTGGTGATGGTAGCCGGAGGGACGATGGCCGTGGTGGCAGTGGCGGGGCTGGTGTTGGTGGTGATGATGGCAGCCGGAGGGGTCTTCGTGGTGATGCTGGTGATCACGGTGGTGTCGGTGTTCTTGGTGGTGCTGGCGGCGGTGGCTTTCAGACTGGCCGCGGTGTTGGCGGTTGTGGTGGTGCTGGTGGTCGGAGTGTCGCTGGCGGTCGTGGTTCTGCTGGCGGTCGTGGTGTTAGCAGTGGTGGTGTTGCTGGCGGTCGTGGTGTTGCTGGCGGTCGTGGTGTTGCTGGCGGTCGTGGTGTTGCTGGCGGTCGTGGTGTTGCTGGCGGTCGTGGT
>SDVV010028905.1:0-11892 GCA_016164225.1 Gammarus roeselii
ATATATCCGTTAATAGAGAATTCTCAGACGAGAAAATACAATACATATAGATACATTTTAAAGTATGTATCCAAAATATAAATGGCACCTATCGGACAGAGCACATACAAATATATCCAGTCACAGTATAGCGTGCCCTACCCTGAACATGTACACTGCTTGGACTGCTACCAGTCAAAAAAATTGACATCAAAGCATATGCATAACTGTATCCCATGTCAGCTTTCTGTTATGAACTTTACTTTAAAGGTTGTTAAAATACGTTAAATGTGGTGCAAGGTTGAATGATAACAAGTTATTTTTATCATATTATTCTGAGTTATGAACATAGTAACATGTCAACGGGGTAATTCCCAAACGAGCAGGAATAATGATTGTGATATTAACAGACACAACAGAACAGAGCGAACATAACAAACTGAACAGACACAACAGGACAGAACAAGTGTAGAGTGTAGATATCCCACCGTACATCATAGCACATGCATTACTGTATCCCATGTACGCTTCCATGCGGTATTGGAGGAAAAAAATATTAACTGCCTGTGATTTTACTAGTCTTAATATTTCCTCGCCAACGGTCTGTACGGCATATAATATCTTCTCTACAACGCCTTTTTGAATTTTTCGCCGTTAGCGGAGCGAATAACGCCCTTCAGCCATTACATCGACAACAAGAAAAAATGTATGAATGGCCAAATATAATACTTAGCATATTTCCAACTGACTTACACGAACATTTCTCAACCGCTTGAGAATACACGTATTCACAAACGCTTATATTAGCACTCGTCAAAATGCATCTATTTACAAGCACTAATATTAGCGTCAGTCTGAGAATGGATGCGATGACATTTTTAACTTGTCGCTCGTCAAAGAAAGCCTGTATGCACAACCAATAAATTCGTCGCTTGTCTGAAACTGCATGTATTTGCCAACACTTAATTTACCACCCGTCTGATAATGCGTGTCTACACATTCATTAAATATACCGCCCGAATGGGAATGCAAGCAACATACAATTTACCACCCGTCTGGCCGTGTGAATATCAACGGCGAGATAAAAGCACCCGGCGACAGGGCGCGGGAAGTATAAAATGGAAAGTGCCCCTCGTCGACGTCCCTCAAACTAATTGAAGGAAACGTTCTGTGGTATCATTTCAAAGAAGATTCCGAGGGCGAGAGAGGAAGGATGAGGTGGTGATGAGCCTGGGGTATCAATAAGACTTCCAAGGAGAGGAGGGAAGGAAGAGGTGGTGATTATTGTTTTATTATCATAAAATCATTTGTTTCCATCGTCTGGCAATGGGTTTTAAATTTTTATGAAATACTTACATTCATAAACATATGACATGAAACTTCATTATCAACTACGCTATTTGAATTCGTGGAAACGAGAGTTTAATTTGAATTCGTCGCAGTTCGTCTCTAGGGTCCGCCGATTCGGATTACATGGAGCGAAATATTATTTACAATAGTATCATCTGTGCACGTACAAAAAATGTCAATTTTGATGAGTCTGAGGTATCGAGAAAACTTTCAAGAAGAAGAGGGAAGGGAGGGGTGGTGATTCGTCTGAGAAATACAATCGAGAAAGATTTTAAGAACGAGTGAGGCAGGAAGAGGTGGTGATGTGTCTGTGGTATCCTTCTGGAGTAGATTCAAGGGCGAGATGACCAGAAAGAGGTGTTGATGGGGTGGTATCCAATTCAAGAAGCTTCCAAGAGCGAGAGGGACAGGAAGAGGTGCTAATAGACCTGCGGTATTTTATCGATGAGATGAGGGGCAGGATGAGGCGGAGTTAAAGCTCTTCCCTCTCACCCTGTGGAGGAGGAATTGGAAGGAAGCTTCTGAAATATTCGCTGCTGATTGTGGCAAGCTAAATCTCCCAGATCACTCTGCTGATTGCCTGCCCTGACCTCAGGAGGGAAAGAAGCCCGAGGCGACGACGAGGAAGGAGAACTAGGACTCCACGAGGACGATCGACCTATGAGGAAGTAGGAAGGGGGGGGGAGCAGGGCATTAAGTGGATAAGTGCTGAGCAATGGGCTACCTAGAACGAGCTTAGGGCAGGAAATGTTTTAGAAATAAAACCGTTTCCTCCTTAGTTGGATGGTGGCGTGGGGATAGGCGGTAACAGCTCACAAGGACAAGGTAAACTGCCAAGACTTTAACGCCCAACCTGAGCACCAGAGGCTGGCACACACTTGGGTACACTATCTACTTGGTTACCGCAGCAAATAGCTAGAAATTTCACCTTAAATATTAATTTCGAAAATTTAGTTTCTTGAAATCCGTTCTTTGACATACTTTTGCCATTCCAGAAGAAGAGTGCATCAACCTGCATTCCTTACTTGTAAGACAAAACTTAGGTAATGTGTATGATAACTTAGTCAAAACTACGTTCCGAGACAACTGTTCAATTGAAATACTTTGAGGTCGATCAGGAAACAATAAATCAGAATGGCAGTCGCACCTATTTTCTTCCTAAACAGGAAGGTAATGCAAACGGGAATTGAGTGCAATCTGCTCATATACCAAATAGAGTAGCTTCACTCTAAAGAACGTTCATCAAATTTATACACACATTGTATGCATACCAGCATACGTACATAAGCAACAGAAAAAATGAAGAATCCTTTGAAGAGAGACGGTCACTAGCAATTAGTAGCAGCAGCGTACAGGACACGTGCCCAGTTGTGACAGGTGGCAGATTACGAGTTGCTGGAGGTGATTACCAGCTGCACGAGCTGAGAAGCAGTGACTCACCGAGAAGGGGAGGAGAGGAGCTTAAAAGCGAGGGGGGGGGGGGGTGGAACTCTTCCATAACCTCCTTCCTCCATTGCCAAACAATTTGTTATAGGACGACCAACCAATTTGCTATAGGACGACCAATCAATTTGTTGTAGGACTACCATCCAATTTGTTATATGACGACCCAACCAATTTGATATAGGACGACCAATCAATTTGTTATAGGACTTCCATCCAATTTGTTACAGGACGACCCAACCAATTTGATATAGGACGACCAATCAATTTGTTATAGGACTACCATCCAATTTGTTACAGGACGACCCAACCAATTTGTTATAGGACGACCCAACCAATTTGCTATAGGACGACCAACCAATTTGTTATATGACGACCATCCAATGTTGGTTAAGCGGTGATTTATTTAGAATGGCACCACCTCATTTTAGTGAAAGCAGCCCCCCCCAAAAAAAAAATCCTAGTTGCGTTACTGGCGAGAAGCATGAGTTCAGTTTAGCGCTAGTGATGGGCGACGTCGAGTAACTACTGCTCTGTACATCTGAAATGGGTCAATGCTGGCTTGTCATGCATTGCCGAGCCCCTGTTAGTGTCAGCGTTGTGTTTCTTGTTTATGCGTTGCTATGACGGCAATAGACAGTGCCCAGGGGTCATAATCGGACCTAAGACGGCCTATGATGGTAAGACAATGCCCAGGGGTCGTAATCAAACCCATGACGGCCTATGATGGTAATAGACCGCGGCCAGGGGTCGTAATCGAACCCATGCCGGCTTATGGTGGTAATAGACTGTGGCAAGGGACTATAACAATAATTATCACTCCCAGGGATTAAGATCCCTGGGAGTGATATTAGAGCTGCCTTTAACGGAGCTGGTCTGGGACAGATTGGTACTGCCAGCATACGACTGCAGCTGCCAGCTCTTCTTGTCAGTCCTACCAGCACTCAGCGGTACAGGCAATAGCTACCATGCCCTCATAAATGGAATGGCACTGCCAGCATACGACTGCGGCTGCCAGTTTTTCCTGTCAGTTCTGCCAGCACTCGAAGGCACAGGCAATCGCTGCCATGCCCTCATGCCTGCATAAGCTGATGCTTCCCTTCCTGTGTTATGATCGGCCTCCGCTGGCACATATTTTATAAAACTTAGCTAACCGAACATTACCATCGAGAGGTGCGTAGTGTGTGTCCTAGAAACAGTGTAGGCCTTAGGCCTGTTAACCCCTAGCTTAAGTTACACGAAGAAATCCCTTGCCTTGCATATTTTTAATTCCCCTCCGATGTTTGTTTAAAATAAACAGGTGGTCTCCTCGCGGATCGTATAACGTAGGAGACATTGACGAGTTGAGAGCCATTTGCGCACCTTGTAAAACTCCATGTGTTAGCAATTGTATAGACTAGATCCAATAACACTGTTTAGCTCAGGGGTATCATATATGGTAAACAATAGATGGGAGGAGCCTGTAATTTAGTTAACGGACTCAATTGTAGTGTACCAATGAGGTCTGGGTATTATAACGCCCCGCCTTTTTAGATGACCCAAAAAGGTGAATGGTCCCCCTTATTGGAGGACCACTTCATATCCATGAACAAGGCCCTCCCACATATTATTCAGGGCGCAGACCTGAAGTTAAAACAGAGGACAGATATTTGCCATCAGCTACAGCCATCGGGCAGAGCTGGGACACTCTCCAGCAGCTGAAGCCTTCGGGTGTAGGCTTCTACTCTACCCTACGCTCGTCTTACACTTAATACATTTCTTTTTGCTGTTCATTTACACTTTGGTTTCTTTGTGTCCGTTATGACAATCAATATTATATTAGTGCTCTATTGAGTTTACCTGTTGACTTGTTACTTTTCTTTATACAAAAAGACTATTCTAAAACCAATGTTTGATCAATCCTACCTTGATTTACCCGATTATAACACCCTGAAAAGCTTTAACATAACACCTGTCTGCCTGCTTAATGAGGCTACTACAGCCAGGCGTTACCGATGTGGTCACATGAAGTCCTCTTAACAGAGCACAGCTGACGAGAGAACAGCTGACAAGGGTACATCTGACAAGAGTGCACCTGATGAGGGTGCAGCTGACGAGAGTGCAGCTGACAAAGGTACAGCAGTCAAAACTGAACCTGATGAGAGTGCAGCTGACCAGAGTGCAGCTAACTAGGGTGCATCTGACAAGGGTTCAGCTGGCGAGAGTGCAGCTTCAATTTCCACCCCCGACTCGTCGGTGTGTAACGAGACTAACACGGCACCCGCAGAGAACAGTGCAAGAGTCGTCCACACGAGCCTTGAAATACGCCCAAAGGTAATGTTTGACGGTCTATCAATTTGCTTATAAATGTTTCTCGAGAGTTGTCGTTAGCGATGGTGCCACCTCAGCGTTTTTTTTATTACCATAACCCCGCACCCGTACCATCCTCCCTTCGCCCCCCTTGTTCTCTCCTATTCGCACATCTCCTCCCACAGTCCTTGTTTTCGCTCTTACTCCCTTTTCATCCCACCTACCTCTTGGCTTCCCGCTCCTCTACGTTCCTTTCTCTTCGTCGCCCAATCCTGTTCTATGTGCATCTGTTCTATGAACGGAAAGAATAGTTGGATACCTTAAATTTAGAGTAAGTTCAGTACCTACAAGACTTACATTATTGGTATGTGTAGCAGCCTGGTTGTGCCTCTCCGCTGCATAATTAGAATTGAAAAAGGGACAATTTCTCACTCCAACCGTCATCAACCGATCAACCAACATAGCGCTGATTACTAAGCCGTGAATAAAGTAGTTATCAATAAAATTTATCCTCTTTATTTCTCATGATGGGAGGAGCCAAAACGCACCTCAACGGGGGAACAAAAAAAAAATTACGGTAATGAAAACCAAATTCCAACGGGGGAACCCGCTGGAGTAGGTGGACAGTTTCCCTCACTTAGGGCAGTTATTAACAAATAACCGGTGTGATAATGACGATGTCTCGAAATAATTCCGCAAATTAAATGCGGTTGGCAACCAACTCATACGAAAATTCAACATACGCACAACGAATGTTGAGCTGCATTTTTTTTAAAACGTTCTTCAACTCAGTACGTTTCAACTCATTGAAGTGTAAATTTACGATGGTTCTATAACGTATAGAGGTGTAAATTTACGATGGTTACTATGAGCAAACTGCAAGTATCATACAATGACATATTCAGGAAACTGGTGGGTGTCCCAAGAAAGACGAGTGCTAGCCTAGTACATGCAGAATATGTTGATTGCCTAAAAGTACGAGCAAGAAAAACTGCATACAGCGTTCAGGAACGAATTGAAAACTCGAATAATCCCTTCCTGGAGGCAGTATGCAACAGTGAGGGATACGAACTATCTCCACTTGAAGAAAGATGGGACAGAATACTGCTTGTGCAGGAAGATCCCGATATTAATAGGAATAATGTTTGACTCCTAACTGCATATCTAGGTTGAGGGCTCATTGCATGTGGATAGTCTGAGATAGTCTGGGTTAGTCGCTGATAGGTGGCTTTGTACCAAACCACTTCAACATTGTTGATATGTGGATACTCATGTGGGAAAGGTACAGTAGCGAAAAAAAACGTTTATAGTTAGTTTATAATCGAAAAAACATATACGACTTTTTCCACGAGTAATTTCACTTCATATCTAAATTTCTTCCGGTATTATATCTGGACAAAGCGTTTTAATGGATAATATCAATTCAATTTCCAATGAATTCTAAAATTGAGCGAAAATTGACAATTGAAGATTTCACTTAATCTGTAACCATAAACAAGTTCTTTCGCTACTGTACATAAAAAGTGTTTTGGGCACGCTTTTCTCCAACCTTATCAACATATAAATTGTTGTCGTGTATTTCAATCTTGATCTGTCACGAGTGTTTTTTTTTTGAGACGTAGTTTGGATTTGCCTGCATGAATATTTTTGTGAAACTTGTTTTCAGTTGTAACCATTATTGTACCATCGAGTGCTTCAATAAAGATAATAGTAAATAATATCATTATTAATAATAACAATCCAATGGCTTCCTCAAGCCTGAGTACACTGTAGTGGCAATCTTCACCTATGAACATAAATGTGCACTTCGTAATAGGGTAATATTTTTTCGGTTAAAATTACTACTGCTACAACTCACCACCAACAGTTCTGTACACCACGACACCATGTCAACGCTCAGTGCCTCAATGTCACTACGACAACATGTCACCGTCCAGCGCCACCATGTCACTGTCAAATGGCCACATGTCGCCACAACAGCATGTCACCGTCCGGCGTCACCATGTCACTGTCCAATAGCCCCATGTCGCCACGACAGCATGTCACAGTCCAACGCCACCATGTCGCTATCCAGGGCCCCCATGCCACTGCGACAGCATTTCATTGTCCAGCACTACCATGTCACTGTCTAGTGCCACATGTCAACACGACAGCATGTCACCGTCCAGCTCCGCCATGTCATTGTCCAGTGCCCCATGTCGCCACGACAGCATGTCACAGTCTAACGCCACCATGATTATTATCCAGTGCCCCCATGTCAGCACGATCGCATGTCACTGTCCAGTGCCCCCATGTCACAACGACACCAAGTCACCATCCAGCGCCCTAATGTCACCACGACACCATGTCACCGCCCAATGACCCCCATTTCATCACGACAGCATGACACCGCAGAGTGCTACCAGGTCACCACGACACCAAGTCACCGTTCAGAGCCCCCACGTCACCACGACAGCACGTCATCGCCCAGTGCCCACGGGCCACCACGACACGATGTCACCTCCTATCCCGATGGTCCAATGGTGCTGTTACCCCCTCCCCTATCCTGCACATTGCCTCCAGCAGGCCATGAATATATTAGCGTTTATAGGCAGTGGAGGTGTCGCCTGCTGCCTCCTCTGGGTCGTGACAAAGGTTCTTCTCCATCACAGTCAACAGACAAATAAAATACACTCACCCGCTGCACTAGGCATGGAAACTAGGTCTCAATACACTAGGCTGCATTAGGTACCTAGTTCCTTCACCCGCTGCACTAGGCAGGGAAACTAGGTCTCAATACACTAGGCTGCATTCTGTACCTAGTCCCTTCACCCGCTGCACTAGGCAGGGAAACTAGGTCTCAATACACTAGGCTGCATTCTGTACCTAGTTCCTTCACCCGCTGCACTGGGCAGGGAAAATAGGTATACATAGCCCAATTTAATGCTTTGCGTTATATGTCAGTACATAAGAGCTAGATTTCCATTTGGTTTTGAACAGTGGATAACAAATAAAAAATGCATTTGATGAAAGGTCAGACCCATTTCATCTTCATGAACTTGACTGTAGAAACGGCCGGGTATTAACTAAATAACTTAGGCATTGCTAAACAAAGGAAATAAACTATTTTAAAAATCCTCACCCTTTGGCAATTCCGATCAAACACTTACAACGACAGAAAAAAAGAAAGGCGGAGTTCTCCGGAGTAGCTAGGCTTGAAAAAACAAATTCTTGCTATAGATTTATTTCATTTTCTTTATGACCTTCCAAGCACTACCGTTGCAGGACTTTCAAACAGCAATCTAGAAGGTGAAGGATTACCGTCTATGGCTTAATAGCCTACAGTCGAGAGAACTTAAATCCGTAAGACCAAAATGAGGCTGCTACCTTGACTACCGATTCTCCTAACGTTTTTCTGTAACTCAGTTTTTCTCACATGACACAAAACAGCGACCATCCTTAAAAAAGTCGACACATTTTAGCCAATATGCAGTGTCCACAATAACACGTTCTATTGTAACAACACACAACAGTCTGACACACAAGTCTACCCATTTCCCACTATTGAAAATCCCAGTTGACCTGACTGTGAACTAATTTGTGACTGTTGGAATGAGAAGTCCCAATTTTTTTTACCCAGAAGAGTGCCTTGGACCTAGCCTCTTGAGGAATTGGGTAGATTTACTACACAGAAACCCACTTAATCCTCAAATTGTCCAAATATGAATTAGGCCAACTTTTTTATAAATTCTTTTTTACTATTATTTACGATACTCCGAAGGCTGGCATTCCTACTAAAACACATGAAAAGGTTTGCTCAGAAAATAGACCATGAGATTGTAATAAAACAATCTTGAGCCGGACTATGACGCCTCTGCTCTATACCAGCCTGAACCACAACACGGTCAAAATAATGTCCGGCATTGGCACCTGTACCGTACAGCAGGTTCCCAGCTGCAGGTCTAGCAATGCAGGTCAGCATTGGCTTAACGAGAAATGAAGCCAAGATAATCTCAATTCAGCATCGTGGGTCGGTGGCTTTCTCTTCAGGTGCTGAATTGAGTTGTTTCTAGTGGCATCCAAGCCATCTCCTACACCGACACATCAAGCGTTCTTAGATGTTCTACTTCGGAACTTATCTTCTTACTATCGAAAGGCAACCTAGTTGGGTTAAAAGTCCTGTCGTTGTCTTCTTATACCCGTAAACTCTTGTAAACCCGTACTCACAAGGTTCCTGAATTGGCAGAGGCGCGATAACGTCTCGTTGGCAAAGGCGCGACCTTGCCATCAAACGTCGGACTCAGACGCCTCTCCTCCCCCCACAGCCACCCGCACTGTCGAGGATCTTGCGTTGGCAGAGGCGCGATAAAGTGGAAAGATCACGTGTCAAGGGGAAGCCCTGACACGCCGAGCTATTAACGGCGGTAGGGGAGCTGGGCTAAGTGCCCTTCTCCTACCCCTCCTTCCCCATCCCTTCCCATCACGCCCTTCTCATCTAGACAGTTGTCTCCTCCTAACACCCAAGTGCTCCTACCCCGGGACGCCTCAGCCACAAAAGGACGTTGATGTGCGGTCTTTTCGTTTACAGTAGCGAAAGAAAATTCGTCTGAGATTGAAGATTCAGCCAAATTTTCTGGTTTTAAACTAAACCATAACGCTCACCTGAGAACTTCGATACCAACACTCAACATGGAAAGAATTTTATTTGCTGTGATGAATTTCCTTGCCAAAACGTAATCCTTTAGGGGTTTAAGATCCGGCTATGAACCTGTAACACAATTCGCTTCAGGGATGATGTCAGGGATCAGTATCAGCAGCAGGGCCCGACCGCTTTCAATGGGTTTCCGCAGCTGCATCACAGTTGCCAGGCTCTTTCGCACACAAGTCAATACAGGATAACGGCTTCAGTGTTGAATCTAGGGTAATGTTCATTGCCGATACTGTATAGCAATGCATATAGTTGTAAGGCACATAACTAAGAGATATAAATTATACAAGCATAGAGGACCGAGACTAAATGCACATTTGCACAGCGGCGCACGGAACAGCGGCGCACGGCGCACAGAAGAACCTGCCCTGCACAATGACCGTAGTTAGGTTCTGACTATATAAATGATCTTGCACTGTTTTATGCTAATGTGTGTCACTTTCGGGAATGTCAATTAAAATTAATTTCATACATTACTCCCAAAACAATTATTTTTTCTTTATGACAGACTGTCGGGAGCTCGGCTTGGAATATTATTGAAGAATAAAAATTACGTTCTATAAAATATTAAAAATCATCACAAGTCTAGTTTGTACGGTTCTCAGAGACTTGTACTTATGAATGTTGTTGCTTTGCAACACTAGCGTGGGTGACGACACTTGGACAAACGAAAGAACTAGGTAACGAGAAAAGCTTCACAGCAAAGTTCAATGATCCCTTTGCCGTGCATCTCAACGGAATAAAGAATAGACCGACAGAAACCAATGAAATAATTCTTTGTGACCCTAATACCGTAATTAATAAGTCCACCCGTTTCTAAAGGTTGAAAATGCATAGTACTTATCTTGGTCAGAGATCAAGCTTTAATACATTTTGCCACTGCACAGTAGCGGAAGAAAAATCGTTTATGGTCAGTCTACAACTGAAAAAAGAACTAGCCTTTTCCCACGTGGACTTTAACTTTACATGGAAATTCTTACGGTTTTATATCTAGACGATCCTCCTTAATGGATAATATCGATTACATTTTCAGTGATTTCAAACATCGAGCGATAATTGATCATTGAAAATTTCCCTTAATCTTTAATCATACCCCAATTTTCTTTTGCTACTGTTCATCAGTATCGTAATTTCCCAGAAGAAAAGAAAATGTACACCACCTTCTGTTTGGAAGATTTTATCAGCCATCGAGATTGAGTTTTGTGAGAGATGGATAAACAAAATCTGTGATATTCTTTGAAAACATTTGCACCACCCTTTCTAATTTTTAAATCCAACGAACGCAGACACAATCCACCCCAAGCCGAGCACCACCATTTGACAAGTGTCGACATCCACTGCCACACCGCTCCACGAAAACCACCTTCTGATAAATGTTGATATCGCATGCACCCACCCCCCTTCGCTTACCCTCATCTGTTGAAGGTTGATAAGAAGACAGAAGAGGGGAAAAGCCAGGAGAGAGGGTCAGGGAGGAGGAGAGGGTAGGGCTGTACAAACGCCCTTCGGACACCCGTGAGGCCATAATTGAAGGCATTACAATAAAAGGGTCCCGGGACCGAATGGGAAAGCAATAAAGTGGAATTGGGCGGTGGCGGCAGTGGCATGATCCATGATTGGTATCACAGGGTCGGGCTTTGTGTGAACCGTTACGACAGTACGCGAGGGGAAATGAGAAGACCTTGGCTGATCCCTTTAGGAAGCAGAGCGGAAGGTTCACGGGAACCTTGCCATAAATCTTCTGGGCGAATGGAGGGGGTCAGCCGAACTAATAAGATAGATAAAACCTTTGACAAAGGTTCAGCCGTCAGGAAATGTTCACTTCTACCATGAAAATCCATAAACAATTTGAAGTTGATGTTGACTAACCATCATCGAGTATATTTATGCATGTGTTTTTACATACCAATTCTGTGTATCGGATAATTCAATTTGAAACATTGGAAAAAATTCATGAGAAAAGTGCAAGGAACCAAAGCAAAACTATTTTGTGTGAGAAACAGCAAGGAGGAAGGATCACAATTTTTCTTTATTATTAACACATTGGAACTCTCTTAACATAACATTAGGGATACTTTTAGCGGAATAGTTCATTGGACACGTTGTGTGATATATATATATATACATATATGTGTGTGTATATA
>SDVV010028906.1:0-11892 GCA_016164225.1 Gammarus roeselii
GATCTCTCTCTTCTGTGACGGGCATCAGTTTGTTTCCGGACATTGAATATTCATGTTTAGGGTTTTGGTGACCAATGTGCATAACTTTACACTTGTCGATATTGAATTTAATTTGCCACTTTTCTGACCATTCAACAATTTTGTTCAAGTCTGACTGAATCTGCTCGCACTCGATTTTGGTTTGCACTTTTCCTCCTAGCTTGGTGTCGTCTGCAAACTTACTAATGTTCGAGAGTATGTTGCTGTCGAGATCGTTTATGAATATTATGAAGAGAACTGGACCTAACACAGATCCTTGGGGCACGCCGCTTGTAACTTTACCCCAATTGGAGGAAGCTCCATTAAGTACGACTTGCTGCCGTCTGTCCGTGAGCCAGCATTTTATCCAGTTATTGAGTTCACCTTGAATGCCGATGCTGTTTACTAAGCAAGCGTTTGTGAGGAACTTTGTCGAAAGCCTTTTGAAAGTCAAGGTAAATGATGTCGATCGGAGGTTTCGCGTCGTGAAATTCAATTATATTCTTGAAAAAAAGCAGCAGGTTAGTAAGACAAGAACGATTGCGTCTGAAACCATGCTGAGAGTTAACTATTAACTGATTTAATTCTAAGAATTTTGTAATTTTATCCGTGATCAAACTTTCCATCAATTTGCCTATGACTGAAGTGAGACTTATTGGACGGTAATTTTCGGGACACTTTTTGTCCCCTTTTTTGAAAATTGGGGTGACGTTGGCCTCTTTCCATTGAGAGGGGCAGGTGCCATTTGTGAGAGACTGGGTGAAAATGTTTGCTAGATGTTCGGCAATTTCGTTCTTAGTCTCTTTCAGTATTCTGGGATGAACTTGGTCTGGACCGGGAGATTGTGTAACTTTCAATTTTTCTATATATTTAATAACTTCGGCAGGGGTAAAGTTCACTGTGCTGAGGGCTTCAATTTGTCTTTGCGCTATGATATCCTCAGGGTTAAAAATATCCGCATTCTCTAACGTAAATACAGAACAAAAGAATTGGTTAAGAAGGACGCTCATTCTAGTGTCGTCAGTTTCTAGCTCCCCGATATCATTTTCTAGAGGGCCAATTACAGATCTTGAGTTTTTTTTGCTTGATATATAACTGAAGAATTGTTTCGGATTAGTTTTAGCGTTGGTCGCAATTTCATTTTCGTAATCTTTTTTCTTACGTTTTTGAACCGTCTTAAAAATCCGTCTGCTGATTTTGTACTCATTTTTTGCAGCATCGTCGTGTGGGTGTTTCTGTTTATTCGAGTGCTTTTCTGTTTATTCGAGTGCTAAAATGTGTCTGACTCGAGCACTGTATTTTTCGGACATTATAGTTATATGTTAAGACAAATACTCATGTGGTCAAGTGAGTTTCTGATGGTACATAGAGACTGCCCGAGACGGGTGGGGAAGAGGGAGGGGGTCAGACGCATAAGGTCACCAAGAACGCAAGTTTTTTGTGAGTCGGCCAATGTATTTGTTAGGATGTATATTATTTCTTAATGTGACCGACTTAGTCGCTTGGACCTTATACTTGAAGGTTTATTCAGTTCTTTTCTGGTCAACTTGCTATAGTTCAACCGCAAGTGGTTATTAGCTATGACAATAAGCGATTTTATCTCTGGATGTGCGGTCACACAAAGAGTTCATCTCGTGATGTATGGTCCTCTTGGAGAATAGTTTCCCATACGGGAAATTTCAGGTTCCTTATGGTATCTGGTTGCTTTCATTTACGATTGCTTACGTACGGATTATATAGATGTACGTTATTAGGTCTTGTCAACGCTGTATATGATTGTTTTGGAATATTTCGCGCGGTAGGAGAGCATGATATATTCTACTATGTTTGTTAATGAATGACTCAATTGAATAGAAGGCATTGTTTATCCATATATATATTAATGAAAAAAAAAATACATATTTAGGTGAACAATTTTAGGGTTTTGGCATAACATTCACGCGTATTCGAAAACATATTACAGGTGGACAATCAATAATGATCAATTATATATTTATTTAATTTATATGGAATCATTTACATCGTTTTTATGTGTTTCGTTAAAGTTCTTTAAAATGCACATTTTTTTCAGATGCCTATTTAGGTAGACAATGAGACAAGTTTATTATTATAATTTACATATTTTTATACACATAAGAGCGTACACGGATTATTAACATTTTATAAACATTTACAGGTTGTAACTTGTTGAGGTTCACGTACTTTCATCATTTCATGCAAAAGTGTACACGTAGTATTTCTCCATATTTTCATTCTGTAGCTAATGCACTCTCAAGCGATCGACCTGTACCAATCACTGTCATACGGACAGCAGACTATGAGCAAGATTTTTATAGAAATTTAGGATATATTACGTCTATATCTGCAATATAAAATATTATTTCAGGTATAATTTAGTCACATGTTGTTAATTTTTAGTGTTTTATATATCTTCTTTCATCGTGATACAATATTTGACGTGGTTATTATAGATATAGAACAGACGATTTGTTACAAACTTGGTCTTGCTATTTGGTTATTGTATGTTTATTGTAGGTCCATTCTTCAATATTTAGAAGGAGTTAGAAAGTCCCCTAGGCAAAAACCTAGTTATGTTTATGGCTGTTTGTATAAGTAAACCGATTTACTAGGATGATTACCCTAGTGTATTACACTTTTTAATGTGAATTAGATCAGAGTAGAGCATCTTACTTAGATATTTTATATATATTGTTGTTGTAAGTTTTTTTCCGCGACAATCATAGAAATGTATGGTTAAGAGGTAAGTCCGTACTGCATCTTTGTGGAATTTTCGTAATTGAACCCTAGCATGTGTAAAATGCAACGTTTAGAAGACGATTTACTGGATGGAGGGGTCCTAGAGCATTTACGGTTTGGCTACCCTTCACCTGATGAGATATATATCTTCGATAGCTTAGGTACCTGTGTACAACTTCAATTAGCTTAATATCTATCACATTTTCAACGTGGGGCAAGAGGCGTTTTAGTGTATTTTCAATGCTAGTTCATTCGAGTTAAACTTAGGATATTGCAAACAAAGATTTATTAGGTATATTATTTTTATTGATAAAATATTTTGACACATTTATATTTACAAATATATTTATATACATGGGATATCATTTATACGAGAACATAACTTTTTCACACCGAAATTTCGACATGAGCACCTCGGCCCAACATAAGTAATGACTTTGACCTCCCTCTCTTGTGTTATCTTGATCCTTGGTACCAGTGCCACTCTGTGGGTTCTTTATCAATGATGTATATTTATTCCTCACCTGAAGCTGTCGACTCGTCATATCGGTGTGGGATTTATCATCTGGGTATGTTTTTTTCTGATCTATTGATGTTCTAGATTAACGCCCTTAGTACACATTTTAGATGAACGTCGACCTTTGGGAGAAGTGTATGCAACACTTGCAATCCTATTCTTGTAACCAAAACTTTGTGTTTAGTCTTCAGCGAGCTTCTTATGGACCCTAATTTTTTAATTACTTTTACATGTTTATGACATCGAATCGTTTCAGGTTTCTTCTTGCTCTTCCCCACATTACCATTAATTATATTCCCGCAGATTTCCGAAATATACATAATTCTCCTAGCACTCAAGCGTTTGAGACATGATTCTCTCTCCTCATGTTTCATTACCAATAATTTTGAAACAAAATCAGATATACATTTGATATTATTACGCAATTTTTCACTTCTTATACTTGTCACCCTTTCATTACCCCATTTGACATTTCGGTTTTCTTCAACGTTTGTAGGTTTTTCTTCACATGACATATCCTCGATATCACTATCACTGATATCCATTCCACTGAAAGTATCCCGCGTTTTCCCCTTATTTTCATTATTTTCAATTTCGGCTAAGGCTTGGGTATACTCCCCCCCTTTCACCCAACCTTTATACGTTTCACGTTCGGTTGATACCGGCACCATGCTTTCTTATACGCTCGCACCCTCTTGAGCGTCGTCTATAACATTAGATTGGAAACCCAAGTCCGGATTATTATGTTCTATCAACACAGTCGTAGCATCCTTAGAGCTTATATATTTTCGCCCATTTTTATGAGTATCATATTCAAGATAATGCTGTCCTTTCAGATTTTGCCAAAACCCGAAGGTCGATCTTGATTTGCTTAATTTTATATCTGCATCGCAAATAACATATACCCCCGTGTTCACCTTTCTGGTAAAATACTTCCATTTTGTACTGGGCGACATCGTTCTTCCCTAAAAGCGGACCGCTATCTGAATGAGTACAGATATGAGTCCAATTTTATACATACAGGATCGTTAGCGTCACTGCGTTGGCTCATGTATGGGGCAGCATGCAGGCATTTACACACATTTTGTGCAAAATGGGTTACCATTCACTGCCAGATGCATATTACCTAATCTATCACGGTCTGATACCGCCATATACCGGCATATGCCAGTATGATGTAGCTATATTCACGGTTTGATCCCGCCATATGCCGGCATATGCCAGCATATGCTGGTATAATGTAGGCGTATTCACGGTCGATGTCGGTATAATGTCGGCATTTACACACATTTTTTGCAAAAGGGTTACCATACAATGCCATATACATTAGTACCTACGCAACCTAACCTAACTCTACTTATCTCTACATTTTGATCAATCCTTTGCAGTTTGATGCACACATCCAATTCTGATTTAGTAAATCATCAAAAAACTAACATAACATAACTTATGTACGGCATTCAGTCATTGATTTGGAGATTTTTCATGCATTTTATCACGGTTTGATACCGCCATATACCGGCATATGCCGCCATATGCCGGTATAATGCAGCTATTTTCACGGTTTGATCACGTCATATGCCGGCATATGCTGGTATAATGTATGCGTATTCACGGTCGATGTCGGTATAAAGTCGGCACTTATCCTAACCTAGCTCCACTTATCTCCACATTTTGATCAATCCTTTGCAGTTTGATACACACATCCAATTCTGATCTAGTAAATCATCAAAAACCTAACATAACCTAACTTATGTATGGTTTTCAGTCATTGATTTTTACGATGCATAATACATATCTCCACACATCTCTACATTTCTGATCAATCCTTTGCAGTTTGATACACACATCCAATTCTGAGCTTAAACATCATCAAAAAACTAACCTAACCTAACTTATGTACGATATTCAGTCACTGTTTTATTCAATGCATAACAAATATCTCCACTTGACTCTACATTTTGTTCTATCCTTTGCAGCTTTGATAACTTAAACCTAATTATTTCTACTGCGCAATCAATCTCGACTCATATATGTTACCAAAGAGGTCAGTTTTTCGATCCTAGATGGATTGAATGTTACAAGTAATTCATATTTGTTTCCATCATCATACAAACGGGCTCTTCATCTCATACTAGATCTACCACATTTTTTTGTCAATATCTCCTGACACTTCATCCTTTGACGACTTGCATAGTTGATCTATCTTTTTTCTTTCCAATATTTTTTTCAAACTCTTCACGATGGCAGCGTTTCAAATGTCTTCACACGTTACTCGTGGATTTATGTTTATTCAATTTTAATTATTTCTGGCAAAGTTTACTGACCCCCATCACCCCATTTCTTTCGAACAATCGAGGACTCAAGCTATAACCCATCCTTCCACAACAGAAACCCGATATTGACTGAGTATATTCTCATCTGACTCTGATTTATATCTCACCATTCTGTCACACAAATGCAGCATTTACCCCGAGATAGGTTTATGGGTCCCGTTGCACCCCTTGAAATATATTCTCCTACCGACTTCAACAACATCAAAGCTACCTCCAATCAACGCAATGTATGCAATTTCATCGCTTAATCTTTGAATTCTAGGATATTATAAACAATTGATTTAGGAATTTACATACTTTTATTAGTATTATTTACAGATCTTGCTGACATCATCAATGACTTCTAACTCGTTTTTCCGATTACAGCATTACTCGTACAGCCACCCATACCCAGCATCACGATCTTTAAGTTTCCTCTCAAAATCTATCATATAATCTACCATATCTTTGTTGCGAATACCGAAGGCTGTTCCGTGCCCTTGAGTCCACAAATGTAATCCTTCTTTTTCTTGAACTTTAATTATTCGAAGCTTCTCAAATTCAATTTTGTTCTGTTTTTAATCTATGAAGAATTCTTGCATTCGTTCCAGGTTTTCTTTGGTTCATAGGAAAAAACCGTTCCCCAACAGTTCAGCTTTATTACAACATGATGATTTTCCACTCGGATCATATCAATTTCGAGAGTTGCTTTCTCATTTCCCTTGAAGTTTGTTTCATACGACTGAAAGCCGTCGATGTCAGTTACCCAGAGCCGACTTCCTTTTTCCTTCATTCGTTTTTGAATGTTATCTCCCACTCTTTTGATTCTTGTTTTACCCATTCTGAGATAACTGATAGTTTCAACATTTGTCAATATTTTTTCGATCCGTCTCATATCATCTTCGGAGATTCCTTCTTCCAAAACACATAAACTAATTTATGCTACGTAAACATTTGCTAGTGTCTATTTGAGGATGAGCTGTCCTGCTCTACTTACACTCAACGTAACACTGACTCCAATCTCGGAATGCAACTAGCTATTATAATGCGATTGCAGGCTTTTTTTTGCAAAACATTAGGCCTATCATCGCCCGCCTTGGATGCGGTCGCAGCTGCTTCGCCAGCAGCATAATCGCTTCCGTCAGTTGCGGACGCTCGTGCGAGAACATAACCCAGGTGCGCGCTTGGAGCAGCTCCAAACGCGGTACCTGAGCCACTCGCTTGCTCTACTTGACCCGTGAAGCGTCCGCGTTCAGACACCGGCGATACCACGATCGGTTTTGCTCACGGCGATACTGCTCCCGGCACCGCATCTCCCCGTGCGGCCGCAACTGACTGAAAAAACTACATAAGGATAGGTTAGGTTAGGTTAGTTTTTTTGATGGGTGTGAATAACATGTAAAAATGCTGTAGAATTGTATCAAATCAAAATCATGAATCATTTGAAAAGTATCTATAACAATCAAACAACGATGAAGTTATCTATGAAAACAGGTGAAATTTGCTAAATCAAAATAAGAAGTGTGTATCAAAACGGCAAAGGATAGATCAAAATGTAGAGTCAAGTGGAGATATTTGTTATGCATTAATCCTAAAACACTTAAAATCATATAGAAGCATGAAAAGTCGACCGAAAAACACAATTTCTTGGATACAATAGGTTGTGATGATTAGTTCTTTTAACATAACATGCCGTGAAGCTGCTAAACTCGATGAATAAGTATCATACGTAAGCAGGAAATCTCGAAAGATGACACATAATTCTTGGTTAAGCTGGTTAGGTTAGGATGTTTAGTTTTTTTAACCTAACATGACGGAAAGCTGATCCACATTAAATATTTTGTAGCAAAAAACAAGGGATTTTATTCTAAAGAAGTTAAAATTCCTCAGATGTTACCCAATCCTGTACATGCATACAAAATGTGTGTGTATGTCTACATTATGCCTACATCAACCATGAATACGCTTACATTTTGCCGGCATATGCCGACATATGCTGGTATGAACCGTGTATACGCCATACATTTTATCGGCATATGTCGACATATGCCGGTATATGTCGGCTTCAATCCTGTATGTGCATGTTAAAGTATATATAAAATTGGAATCAGATTTGTTCCCAATTAGTAAACGGTCTACTTTTGTTGTAGAAGGATGTCGCCAAGTTTGATATGGAAATATTTTACCAGAAAGGGTAATACGGGACTATGTGTTATTTGCAGAGCGAAGAGAAAATCAGGCCAATCAAGATCGACGTTCGGGTTTTGGCAACATCTCAAAGGTAAGCATTATCTTGGATACGATATTCTGAAAAATGGACGAGAAAATACAAGCTCTAGCGACAAAAAGAGCGTATTGATAGAATATAATATACCGGACCTGAGTTTCCAATATAATGAGATAGACAGTATCAGCAGGGTGCGAGTAGTAAAGAAAGTACGATGCCACTAACATCCAAACGTAGAATGTGTACAGATTGGGTGAAATGGGGGTACTCCCAAACCTTAGACGAAATGAAATATAATGAAAATATGGGAAAAACGTGGGACACTTCGAGTGGAATGGATACCAGTGACAGTGATATTGAAACGTGTGATAGTGATATCGAGGAGGTGTCATGTGAAGAAAAACCTGCTAAAGTTGAAGGAAACCGAATTGTCAATGGGGTATTGAAATGGTATCAAGTATAAGAAGTGTAAGATTGGACAATAAAATAAAATGTATATCTGAAATTGTTGGTAATGAAACATGAAGAGAGAGAATCTTGTCTCAAACGTTTGAGTAATAGGAGAGTTGTGTATATTATGAAACTGTGCGGGAATATAGTGAAAAGCTCGCTGAAGACTAAAAACGAAGTTTTGGTTGCAAGGTTAGGATTGGAAGTGTTGCGTTCACTTCTCCCAATGGTATCCTTTTATCTAAAAAGTGTACTAATAGCAATAGTCTAGAACCCATTAGATTGGAGAAACGACAGCTCCAGGTGAGAAATAATGTTTATCATAGATACAGAACCCTTCGATTGGGTCTGATACCGCCGATCAAGATACGACCAGAAAGAGAAGTCGAAGTCAATGCGTATGTTTCGTACAGTTGCTTGTGTCGATTGATGATAAATCCATGTAATTCCCTAATAAAAACGTGTTATATATCTAATATCAATAAAAATATATCATATGAATATTTATTTGCAATATCCTAAGTTTAACTCAAATGTCTAGCATTGAAATGCATATATGCAACGTGACCTGCAATAAATTGCAATATAGAATGGGTATCATTGAAATGCGATCGATATTATTCCAGTTGAAAAGTATGGCTGATATTGAGGTGGAAGTTCGGCAATCTCCTCTAGCTGAATACATGGTCTTCTTCAACTGCCCCAAAAATCAAGAAAATGCATATATGCAACATGACTTGCATTAAACTGCAATACAAAATGGGTAGCATTGAAATGCGATAGCTATTATGCAACTGAAATTGCACTCAGTTACCTAAGATATCCTGTACATATATCTCATCCACTCCAAACAGAAATTAAAGCAAAAGTCTACAGCTTCTTCTATGATACACTGAAACGAAGCGACGGGGACAACGTTCCGCTCATCTACTCGGACACAGACTCGTTGCTGCTTCAGTTCAAATGTTTGGTCGACATTGAGGCGGAAGTACGGCAAGTTCCTCTGGCTGAATACATGGACTTGTCCAACTATCCGAAAAAAATTATCCCTTGTATGATTAAACGAAATAAGTACAGCTGGGACTACTGAAAAGCGAGACAGTCGACGACTACCCGAGTGAAATCATTTTCTTGCAACTAAAGTATTGCAACATGTTGCTCGAATATGACGCCACAAAATCAGATGCTGTGGGTGTCAATTACCAGACACGAGTCAAAAATCAGACACGAACAATACAGAGACATACATAACCCGAAAAGCATACACACACACTTTGAGACCAATCACAACGATCACGCTCATGAACAATACAGACATATATAATCAGAAAACATACACACACTTTGAGACCATACACAACATTCGCGCTCAAGCGTGCCTATGAAACGAAGAAAGGACAGCTGGGGCTTCTGACAAGCAAAAATGCCGACGACTACCCGAGTGAAATCGTTTGCTTGCATTCAAATTGTAACAGCATGTTGCTCGAGTCCGACGCCACAAAAATCAGTTGCCAAGGGTGTCAATTACCAGACACAAGCCAAAATCAGACATGAACAATACAGAGACATACATAACCAGAAAACCATACACACACTTCGAGACCATACACAACATTCGCGCGCAAGCATGCCAGCTTCAAACTATACGCACTATTGAGAATTGCGTCAGTAAATTTGAAAACAAACGATACAATGTCGATGCGTGCACAACTCTTGCCTATGGGCATCCAGACATTTTCAAAACTCCATTGAAGTTGAACCTACCGTCACTCTAAAAGAGGTGTCTTGGGTGATGATGATGATGATCTCGATGTGCAAATGGATTTAACATGGAAAAGACGTAAGGCAGGTGAGACCGTATTTGGCGGCGTGTGGAGTTAGGTGAATGACGAAAGAACGTCTACGACTTCAGGTTTTATGCTCTAAATGACCCTACTATGTGAATAATCTTTATATGTAAATGTTCATATGTAACCATGTAATAAATGAATAAATAATAAACTTGAACATATTTCATTGTCCATTGTCTTACGGTTTGAAAAATATGTCAACGTAAACCCTGCAACTGTTCCTAAAATGATACATATAGATTGATGTAATGTTCTTTATATGTAAATATTCCTAATATGTAAATTTCGTAACAAATAAAAATAAAAATAATAATAACGTTGACTTAGACACATAATGATACAGTATATACAACCAAATCGATTAAAAATAATAACTTCCTCCACATGCGGCCAAATCGATATGTACCAAGCTAGCATTTCTTGCTGATATGCCAATTCAATAACTCTAACATCGTGGGCTAACATTGATTTATACGAGCAAACTTATCTCACTCAATTTACCATGAGCGCATCCAACTTTTTGCTGAAGGGGGAGGTCCCCTACTGCATGTCCAAATATATTATAACGATATTCCTACCTGTCATGCGCCAAGTGATTAAAGGTACACCCTACTGCATATCCAAATGAATCATAACGATATTCCTACCAGCCACGCGCCAAGTGAATAAAGGTACACCCTACTTCATGTCCAAATGAATCATAACAATATTCCTACCTGCCACGCGCCAAGTGATTAAAGGTACACCCTACTGCATGTCTAAATGAGGCATAACGATATTCCTACCGAGCGCAGCAAGTGATTAAAGGTACCGTAAACTGAGATTCATTCTGTCTATTAGGCAGAAAACGGGAGGAGTGCGACTCATGATAAGATCTCCCGTGCGAGCTAAGTTGCACTTATAACCTATTAAAATATATCTATATAAGCCGTCCGTAAGCCAGCCGTAAGCCAGCCGTAAGCCTACCGTAAGCCAAACGTAAGACACCCGTAAGTATCTTTGGTCTGGTAACTGACTCAGGTCCCTGTAAGTAGATAAAATGACCCACCGCTAATTAAGCCCTATCATATTTCTTTGCTAATTTGCGTTTGTGGACCCTGTATCCACGAGCGGACCCCGCCGCCTGGCTCCAGTCAACTCCTCCCCCACCGCTAATTAAGCCCTATCTTATTCCTACACTAATTTGCATTTCTGGATTATATATACTAATGCTACAATACAATGTCAAGACTAGGAGCCTTATCAACGATCCAGCACTAAACACATCAACATTTCCGATAATCGTCTCTTTGCAGCTAAGAAAAATATGTGCCCACCCTTTTCCCTTCGCGTGGACAACTTATTAACCTCGTTGGATATCAATTGCAAGGCTATTAAGCCCTCATTCTCGTATCTTCAAATCAACACACCAACGTGGATGATCAACCCACCGCTGTTCAACCTAGATTTGCAATTATACCTTAAATCAACTACCCCAACCAACTCATACCGTCAAGAATTTTCAAGACTATTTGAGGAACGATACTTAGAGCACCGCTATACATGCAGTCACTGCTCCAAAACTTCTGATGGAGTGGGAGGAGAAACCAGACTAAGTGAGGAGAAACCACGTTCGGCTACCCTCCGCTAAGGAGCCTCTGTGTTTTTTTGCAGAGCTGTACGCTCTCGAATTACCCATCTCTATTGCAAAAACAGATTGGCTCCCCAAATACGTCGCATTCACAGACAGTCTAAGTGTCCTCAATCAGCTCAAAACTC
>SDVV010028907.1:0-11892 GCA_016164225.1 Gammarus roeselii
CTTCCAGCTGCTGATTGGCTGCGCCTCAGGCGTTGGTTGGCGCCACACAGTTTTATTGGCTGCGCCCCCAGAGTTCTTGTTTGTGGGTGGCCCCTTTCATGGATTTCCTCAATTCCGGGAATTCCGAATTGATTTTTCCCCGGCACTGCCACTACTGAGGGAATCCCGCCATCAGAGGGAATACTGCATCTGTGGCACATTTCAGTGGAGGTTAATACAATGACTTAAATATGTATGATACCTTAATGTTACATTTGTACAGTTTATAATTGAGCAGGGAATTTACTACTAAAGGCTGTATATCTATACATACATAATTTAACGTGGGGGAGAGCAATGCAGGACTTGGCTTGCAAACCCTTACATACTTACCAAAGAAAAGTGACGTCAATGCTATTCGTTCGTCGTTTAGAGCAACTGAGGGCACTGCAAAAAGCAGTCATCGCTGTGATGTTCTTCTTCTTCATTCATTTCAATGCATTGCCCGCGCTAGGTTGCCCCTCCTACTGGCTCTCAGTCGGTCCAGCCATGCTTCAGTTTGAAGCGTCTGTGCCGCCTCCAACTATTCGACCTCCTTGGAATCTGCCTGTGGCACCGACTGGCGGCTCTCATTCGTCACTAAACCATCTTCGTAAAAGTATCATAGTTCATTCAATCACAACTAAATTCATAACATAAAAATGCAATGCCGATTACTCGAAAACGCATTTTAATATAATAACACCGCTAAAAACATATGAACACAGAAATATTATTTCAACTATCTCTAAGAGGATTGAAGATGTTCATTTATCACGTCACATCGTCGAGTTCGGGGTTATCACGCACATTAGCGTTGATGAATCTGTAATTTAGGGCTTACAAAAAATTAGCTCATTGGGGGGCAGTATTTGTGATGTCACCTAAAAAAATATTTCCAAGTTTACAGGGATTTTTTTTTTCTCCCGACGCATCTTCACCATTCCGAAAAAAAGGGCCGGACTAGATCTTGGTCGCCTCTGGAAATAAGGTTTCAGATATTTTAATTTTACAAATTTCCCCCTAAATAAACAAACATTTATTGGAACACGAACAATATTTTCATTGGTCAGACAAATAGAAATTGTTCGGCGTACCGGGCGTTTTAGGGGTCAAGGTACAGTAGAGTTAACAATTTGGGGTATACACGAAACCTTAAAGGTGCACTGTATTTCGTGCCATCAAAATTTTATTCACGATTTATATCAGTGGAATATAGTCCATTTAATTACATAGCAGTTATTTAAAGCGTCATACTAGTCGAATATATTTTTTGCAGCTATTAATAATTACCACCTGAAGAAATGCGCACGAACGACTAGCATTTTGAAGATCATTTTGCCATTCTGCGTGTATAAACACGTTCTCGTTCTACTACTACTCAGCACAAATTTTCCGAACTGGTCTACTTCCATAGAAACAGGTGATTGTTGCTATATAAGTTTGGTTCTTGCTGGTTAAATTACACGGACCAGCGATCAAATTCAGCTGTTGACATTGAACGCGGCAAATTTGTTACATTCTTCTTGGTCTGACAAAAAACATACGGGTCAAGAAATATACGTTTCCTAAAATATTTTTAAATCGTTTTCTTATACAGAACGCTTTCTGAAAAAGTAATAACACTAGCCTAGCAAAATGAAGTGGTGATAGTTTCAAAGTCTAGTGCACCTTCAACTGTATTTCGCTATTCATTTGAACTGACGTGAAATAATATGATTATTTCATTCAGGTAAATTAGTAATCGAATGAGTCTTGTGAGTATTTTCTGTTCGAGACCAGCCTTAAAAATCTAGCGCCACTGTACTACCCATGAAATTGTTGCGATGCTTGACCTCGACAGTGCCCATACTGTTGTTATAATTGAAGATTGTGTTCTTCCGGCAGAGCTGTAACTAGCGCCGCTAGAACTAGCGACGCTATTTACCGCCGCTTTTCTTCTAGCGGAACCACAAGCGCCGCTATATTTTGAAACAACTAGCGAATTCACCGGCGCCGCTAGTTTTCAGGGCATTTTACTCGCTAGCGCTACTTTTTAAATGTAACAAAAAATCGTAAATTCTAACACCATAGCTAAAACGACGGGCTCAGAACGCGTTCGAACGCGAAGTGAGAACATCCTTGTTCTCTCGCACGATACCGAAATGAAACGTGTTTGAAGCTGTTGCAGTTCGATCGTTGCCCAATCGTTGCACGTTGTCATGTGGCTGCACCTGCACCATCAGTCAACAAGTGTTACTCGTGGTGAGGTAAAAATGTGTTCATAGTGCCATGAGCGATAAATTTGACGACAACATCTATACAGGGCGTTGATTGATGTGCAGTTAGGAATTCGACTTATAAAACGACTGACATAAGCCGAATTGATTCTGGCATATATTAAAAATAGCGCTAGCGGCGCTATTTGTGTAAACTACTGGCGATGGCGGTAGCACCACTACTTATTTTCACCATCAGCGGTGCTTGTTTTTATCAGTAGCGGTTGCAGCTCTGTCTTCCAGATGGTTAATGTAAAGTATACATATCATGTCGTTTAGTCATCCGTATTTACACGACTATGAATGTTCAGTAACATTATGTGCTTTATGTCTGTATGTGCTTGTTTGGGCTACATCAAACCATCTCACATTATGTTATGCGTGCCTAATCGCACTTGAGGCCCAGACCCAAAGCTGCCAGTTGGGCAGTCACTTCCGCTCAGACCACTCTAAAGCCGGGCTGATTGTTTCTTGTCCAGACCTAAGTACTTCTCCTGCCTTCTCGAAAAACAAGCCAACTGAAGCCGTGTACAATCATGTTATAACAATTATTTGTCTCAAGAGCGTTGTTCATTCACGCTTGTCATTCTTATTCAACTAAAAAATAGCCACATTGTTCATTCATAATCATATAATGTGATTCACGCGGCGAAATTCAAAACGTATCTCAGTACAGTTTCGTTACCATCAGCTACCTATCTCTGAAGAAAGATGAACGAAATATTATACTTGAATGACATGTACAGTCTTTGTTATTAATCCTCGTGCATTAATCTTGATATATTTGAGCATTACTTGCTTTCAGCCTCATTCACTGAAAATGTCAAATGTACTCCACTGTTTCAGTAAGAGCGTTCACGTACGTGCGTTGTACTTGAGCCTGTTTTCAGTTAATACAGCGCTATGTTATCATATTTTGGTATTCCTATAGTATATAGGAAAATTTTAAGCCTATGTAGGATATAGGTTCATTCATTCTATATAGTTACGCCATGCTAGGACGTTTCGCATTGTTTTGTTCATGAACGATTCTTCCCGCAGTTCACGTTTAATTCCCTTTTCTGGTGTCCCTGTATGACCGGAAATGCCACGTGTGCAGCCGGCTGTGGTAACAACGATGCGCCCTATCAGCTATGTCAGGTAGCAATATCCCGCTGGCAACCGCACGGAGTGCGGCGAGCACATCTCCAGGCCGTTTAGTCAAGCGCCCGAGCTGTACCAAGGACCATCTTTCTCTCTCCCGTAGCATGTCTTCACCACGGGAGAACTACGTTCAGCTCAAAATATAAATTGTTGTCCCACACACACATAAGACAACCCAGCGTCTTGTAGGTAACCGTCGTCACCGCAAAATTCTCACTCAGCAACCAGGTATCAGCATGCCGTGCACTAGCACGCCGCATCGCATAAGTTTACGCATGTTTTCTTCATACGTGAGTACTCAACAAACAATTACAAGCCAGTACACCACAATATAGGCATTGGGAGCAGCAACAGTCATCTCTGTACCGTAAACCATCTAATCATCACCATGTGCTTGCAGTCGCTGCCCTCGTAGTCGCGTCGTCTTCCAAAGCTGGCTCATCTCTTGCCAACGAACTCAATCGACATTAAATTCATCAAGCCACGCACAAACAATCTCAAACCGATGCGCCTTCGCATCATCAACTTGTCTCACATGCACCACAAATACTGCACTCACCCCAACATCTGCGACGCGAGGCAACCATCACAACGGTCATCACTGAACACTCGTCTTCGTCAGCACTGCGTAATAACTACATCATCACGTGCGTCATTACCGTCCGTTTCTATCACCACGTCGTCACTTCCGAGAGTACCGCGGTGTCGGGTAGTTTCCTGGTTATTCGATGGAGTGAAAACCGGCACTTTCGTTCCCATTTAGAATATTCTATTCATTCTATAATATTCTATTCATTGCTAACAAACTGCCGTGGACATTAACACTCAAACTGTCACCTCATGTAGGATTCTCGCTTCTGCAGTATTTTTATGGCATTTGATACCGTGCGATTCGACTCTATATCAGTGTTAATCTATTATTGATGTTGTTCGGTTACATGTTAACTTCGACCAGTGCACGTAACCACCTTTCATTCTATGCCTCTTAGCAGTCAATGATTTCACTTTAGCAGAAGTACCACTTAATAACAATCAATGTAAGTCACAATTAATCTTCACCCATTACAACTTATCTAATGATTTACAACTCCATGTTATATATCATTCAATTATTACAATTACATAACTTTTCATTGTTTAAAGGTGCACTACATTTTGCGCCATCGAAATTCTGTTTATAATTTATATCAGGGGGAAAGGGTCCATTTAATAGCATGGCAGTCATTTAAAGGGTCAAAATAGCGTAATATAATTTCTGGAGCGTATTAATAATTACCATCTAAAAAAATGCGCACAAATGACTAGCGTTTTGAAGATCAGTTTGCCATTCTGTTTGTGTGAACACGTTCTAGTACTAATACTAACCATCGTCAACTCTCAGAGCTGGTCAACTTCGATAGTACAGGTGATTGCTGGTATACAAAAGTTTGACAGCCTAACAATATATAAATCTTGATCATTAAATTACTTGGATCAGCGGTCGCATTCAGCTTTTGGTCTTGAACGCGGCTGCGTGGCAAATTGATTGATTTCTTTTTGATCAAGAAAATGACGTTTCTTAGGATATTTTTCGATTATTTTTTTCTTTAGCGCGTTTTTTTGAAAAAGTAAGATTAGATTTTTTAACACTAACAATAACCTAGCAAAATGAAGTGGTGAAAGATTCAAGTGTAGAGCGCCTCGCGCTGTTAAACATTCAAACCTTCTGGTTTCAAAGCTTCCTCAGTGACCGGCCCCAATCTGTTACGATATTACGATAAACAAAGAGATAACTCCTCCCCGAGACCTGTCACTTTTGGTGTCCCACTGGGATCAATTCTCAGACTTATTATTTTTTTACTGTTCGTAAATGACATCAGCTGTGGAAGTCCTTTTGACAATGCAAACATGACACTATATGCTGATGATTAATTGCTCTTCAATCGACCGGCAAACCAATTAGAAGAATTAAAGAAAGATGCAGAAACTGCGTTGACTCACATACATAACTGCTATACTTCAAACGGACTTAAAGTTAATGCTGATTAAACCAAGTGCATTATCCTGGGATCAAAAACAAATACATCCAGAGTGCCCGACAATTTCGTTGTTGACTGTTTTGGCTCGCAAATTCCTCTTAGTAACACGGTCAAAAGTCTGGGAGTTTTGTTCGATCCCAATATGACCTTCAAACACCATGTTGAAAAACTTTGCTCCAGACTTAATGGGACGCTCGTGTTATTCATTCGAACCAAAAATCCACTAGACTTTAAATCGAGGCTTCTCGTAATCAATGAATTTAAATTTTTTTCCATCTAAACTACTGCCCGACAATATAGGGAAAATGCAAGAAAACATTGCTCTACGATATCCAACGTAACTTGAAATTCACTGCAGAGGTAGCCCATGACGGAAATTTTACGGAGAGCGTTCACGTGACGTCCCTGCTAAACAAACCTGTCTGGTTAAATATAAACGAGCGACTAGAACTTAATGAAGCTATGCGTGTTTACGAAAGTCAGAACAAGATTACGAAAGTCAGAACAAGATGTCATGTCCTAAAGGTATTTTATTTTCAAATCGTAAAGCAGCCCACAACCGGGAACGGATATGACAGAGGACCTAAGCTTTACAACACTGACAGGATCAAAGGCGTTTTCAGTCTCAGGATTTAAACTTTACAATTTACCATGTAACGTTAGAAATTTACCAATGCATCTTCCTTTAGGAAAAAATGTACCACTCTACTGCTCGCCCGACGACAAGCATCAGCAAAATAAAATAAAATAGATCTTAATAACATCACAATACGTAAGCAGGTGTAAATCTTGATAGCAAGGGTACACCGGACCCTCACAACATGAGAGGCTCCAAACCATAACCACCCACATCTTTGAACCCTTCTCATTCTGTCACAGGGTTGTGTAATTTTTTACATCATATAACCGCTATCGGGACACAAGGTATTCGCGAAGTTACGCAGGATTTGAACTCACTTGTATTTGGCATATGTTAGCCAGTAGATTCTTTTTCACGTTTGTTACTAGAATATATCTATAAGATGTAACCCAGATAATGCATTACACTTCTCAAGCTATCAAAACATTGATATACCCGTACTATGAACAAGGTTTTTGGATTCGATTAGGTCCCCATCCGCTTTGATAGTCTTAGCATACCCACATGCTCATTTTCAGATTCGTCGTGCATACTGAAATATTGTATTATCGTGCCCCAAGAATACCAGACCGTTTTTGGTGGAATAGAGATTTGTTTTTGTTTGTTTGTTATGGCAGTGGCTCTCTCACTCACTCAAGTCCACCAGAACCGCCCCATTCTTAGCTACCAAAAGTATTAAGCTGTTAATCTGAATAAAGAATTCACACCAACTATTATACAAAGAATTTCAATGTCCAATCGCAACACCTCGTGTCATCAGGAAATGGTGCATACTTCAGCATTTCAAACTCACGTTGATAGCTCATTCGTCGTTACGTGTTTCAGAAAGGGTCGTGTTCTTATGCCCAGATGGGAAAGCAAGACATGTCCCCACCGTTCATACCCCGTCTCAATACCTCAGTTACAAGCTGTGATGAACTCCTTCAGGTTAAATATTGTTTGCTGAGACGATGGTCTTAGCTGGTCATTGTACGTAATTTTAAGTTTATTGTGTACAAATTTATTGTAAAACAGAAGAATATGCCGTTTTCTGTATGAATGAACCTAGAATTGTGACAGACCTGAACGTACTCATTTGTTACATAGAGTTACCAAGTTTTACTTGGAACCAAATACATTGCTCGATACAATTGTACCTCTTATTTAATGTATATTTTAATATCAAGAATTACTTTGTATCCCTACCAGAATATCACGAGGCATCTTGTGAATAATTTTTTTTTTGTCTTATGAATGTATTCCCGTCATTTTAATACCATATATGTATTCCCGTCATTCTAATACCTTGTGTGTGTTCCCATAACCCTAATACCGTGTATGTATTCCCGTCGTTCCGATATAAAGTTTGTATTCCCGTCATTCTAATACCATGCCTGCTTTCCCGTCATTCCAACACTAAGTATGTATTCTCGTCATTCTAATGCCATATTTGTATTCTCGTCATTCTAATACCATGTCTGCTTTCCCGTCATTCCAATACTAAGTATGTATTCTCATCATTCTAATGCCATGTTTGTATTCTCGTCATTCTAATACCATGTCTGCTTTCCCGTCATTCCAACACTAAGTATGTATTCTCATCATTCTGATGCCATGTTTGTATTCCCGTCATTCTAATACCATGTCTGCTTTCCCGTCATTCCAATACTAAGGATGTATTCTCGTCATTCCAATGCCATGTTTGTATTCCCGTCATTCTAATACCACGTATGTATTCCCATCATTCAAATACCGTGTACGTATTCCTGCAATTCTAATAATATGTATGTATTTTCGCACTTGTAATACCATGTATGTATTCTCGCCACTCTAACACCATGTAAGTATTCCCGCTATTCTAATACCATGTATGTATTCCCGTCATTCGAATACCATATGTTCCATAGAACGACTAAGTTTTATAGAGAACCAAGTACATCACTCGAACAATTGTACCAAGAATTTAATGTGCATTTTTAGAATTAAAAACTACATTGTAAGAAAAAAAAATACCATGAGGTATCTCGTGAATAAACGTTTTTTTTTCAATTATCTGAGACCCACCCATACAAAATTATTTTTCGTTCGACGAAGTTGGATTTCACGTTTACACGGGTCAATACGAGGTTGGAATTCAAGTACACACGGGTCTATACGAGGTTGGAATTCACGTACACAAACAAGATCAATACGAGGTTGGAGTTCACGTATATACGGGTCAACACGAGGTTGGAATTCAAGTACACACGGGTCTATACGAGGTTGGAATTCAAGTACACACAGGTCAATATGAGGTTAGAGTTCAAGTATACACCGGTCAATACGTGGTTGGAGTTCAAGTATACACAGGACAATACGAGGATGGAGTTCAAGTATACACAGGTCAATACGAGGTTGGAGTTCATGTATACACGGGTCAATACGAGGTTGGAGTTCATGTATACACGGGTCAATACGAGGTTGGAGTTCAAGTATACACAGGTCAATACGAGGTTGGAGATCAAGTATACACAGGTCAATACGAGGTTGGAGTTCATGTATACACGGGTCAATACGAGGTTGGAGTTCAAGTATACACAGGGGTGGAGTTCAAGTACACACAGGTCAATACGAGGTTGGAGTTCAAGTATACACGGGTCAATACGAGGTTGAGTTCAAGTATACACAGGTCAATACGAGGTTAGAGTTCAAGTAAACACGGGTCAATACGAGGTTGGAGTTCAAGTATGCACGGGTCAATACAAGGTTGAGTTCAAGTATGCACGGGTCAATACGAGGTTGAGTTCAAATATACACGGGTCAACACGAGGTTGAATTCAAGTAGAAACAGGTCAATACGAGGTTGAGTTCAAGTATACACAGGTCAATACGAGGTTGAGTTCAAGTATACACGGGTCAATACGAGGTTGGAGTTCAAGTATACACGGGTCAATACAAAGTCGAGTTCAAGTATACACAGGTCAATACGAGGTTGGAATTTGAGTATACACGGGTCAATACGAGGTTGGAGTTCAAGTATACACGGGTCAATACGAGGTTGGAGTTCAAGTATACACAGGTCAATTAGTGCCGGAACTATTCAAGCTGTCGAGTGCTATTCCCAAATTATCCGCCTGCTTCTAGCGCAACCTTTGATCGCAGATATAATTAAATTGACGCCGCATCAATGCCAGAAGGAAGCAAATAAATATATATGTTATTATATGTGAATCAAATATGATTTACATTCGCATTAGTTCAAGTTGCACATTCAAATAAGGGAAGTTTATTTGGAGGAATTTTTTAGAAGACCGTGTTTTTCTACTTTGTCTGCGTTCGTCCGGTCGAAACTTGGTAGCAAAGTATTCATTTCACAACGAAACAAAATTTATCGATAACGCTAGAATGCACCAATGACGAGAAAATTAAACATATGATGGCCTATTCTATTTGTTTCAATCAATTATCTGGAAAAGTTCAAATTCGTTCAATCTTCACTTACTTCAGATGTTTTGTTTTGCCAGATATAGATACCTCATATCCTAGTATTTTCGTATCACATATCGTAATTTTAAAAATCATTGCATTAGTATCTACAGAACGCATACATCATAACACGTAATCCATGTGCCTTTCAACATTGAAGCCTGTTGCCGCGTCTCGCTCTGGTTGTACCTTTCAATATTCAAGCCTGTTTCTGCGTCTCGCTCTCGTTGTACCTTTCAACATTGAAGCCTTCTGCCGCGTCTCGCTCTCGTTGTACCTTTCAACATTGAAGCCTGTTGCCGCGTCTCGCTCTCGTTGTACCTTTCAACATTGAAGCCTGTTGCCGCGTCTCGCTCTCGTTGTACCTTTCAACATTGAAGCCTGTTGCCGCGCCTCGCTCTCGTTGTACCATTCAAAATTCAAGCGTCACTGCGCCTCGCTCTCGTTGTACCATTCAATATTCAAGCCTGTTGCAGCGCCTCGCTCTCGTTGTACCATTCAATATTCAAGCCTGTTGCAACGCCTGGCTCACGTTTTACCTTCCAATATCCAAGCCTGTAGCCGCACCTGACTCTCGTTGTACCTTTCAACATTGAAGCCTGTTGCCGCGCCTCGCTCTCGTTGTACCTTTCAACATAGAAGCCGGTTGCCGCGTCTCGCTCTCGTTGTACCTTTCAACATTGAAGCCTGTTGCCGCCCCTCGCTCTCGTTGTACTTTTCAACATTGAAGCCTGTTGCCGCGCCTCGCTCTCGTTGTACCTTTCAACATTGAAGCCGGTTTCCGCGTCTCGCTCTCGTTGTACCTTTCAACATTGAAGCCTGTTGCCGCCCCTCGCTCTCGTTGTATCTTTCAACATTGAAGCCTGTTGCCGCGTCTCGCTCTCGTTGTACCTTTAAACATTGAAGCCTGTTGCCGCGTCTCGCTCTCGTTGTACCTTTTAACATTGAAGCCTGTTGCCGCGCCTCGCTCTCGTTGTACCTTTCAATATTCAAGCCTGTTGCCGCGTTTCGCTCTCGTTGTACCATTCAATATTCAAGCCTGTTGCCGCGTCTCGCTCTCGTTGTACCATTCAATATTCAAGCCTGTTGCCGCGTCTCGCTCTCGTTGTACCATCCAATATTCAAGCCTGTTGCCGCGTCTCGCTCTCGTTGTACCATTCAATATTCAAGCCTGTTGCAGCGCCTCGCTCTCATTGTACCTTTCAATATTCAAGCCTGTTGCTGCGCCTCGCTCTTGTTGCACCTTTCAATATTCAAGCCTGTTGCCGCGTCTCGCTCACGTTGTACCTTTCAATATTCAAGCCTGTTGCCGCGCCACGCTCTCATTGCACCTTTCAATATTCAAGCCTGTTGCCGCGTCTCGCTCTCGTTGCACCTTTCACTATTCAAGCCTGTAGCCGCGCCTCGCTCTCGTTGTACCTTTCAACATTCAAGCGTCACTGCGCCTCACTCTCGTTGTACCATTCAAGATTCAAGCCTGTTGCAGCGCCTCGCTCTCGTTGTACCATTCAATATTCAAGCCTGTTGCAACGCCTGGCTCTCGTTTTACCTTCCAATATTCAAGTCTGTAGTCGCGCCTGGCTTTCGTTGTACCCATCAACATTCAAGCCTGTAGCCGCGCCTGGCTCTCGTTGTACCTATCAACATTCAAGGCTGTAGCCACGTCTGGCTCTCGTTGTACCTAAGAAAATTCAAGCCTGTAGCCGCGCCTGGCTTTCGTTGTACCTATCAACATTCAAGCCTGTAGCCGGGCCTCGCTCTCGTTGTACATATCAACATTCAAGCCTGTAGCCGCGCCTGGCTCTCGTTGTACATATCAACATGCAAGCCTGTAGCCGCGCCTGGCTCTCGTTGTACCCATCAACATTCAAGCCTGAAGCCGCGCCTGGCTCTCGTTGTACCTATCAACATTCAAGACTGTAGCCGCGCCTCGCTCTCGTTGTACCTATCAACATTCAAGCATGTAGCCGCGCCTCGCTCTCGTTGTACCTATCAACATTCAAGCCTGTAGCCGCGTCTGGCTCTCGTTGTACCTATCAACATTCAAGCCTGAAGCCGCGCCTGGCTCTCGTTGTACCTATCAACATTCAAGCCTGTAGCCGCACCTCGCTCTCGTTGTACCTATCAACATTCAAGCATGTAGTCGCGTCTGGCTCTCGTTGTACCTAAGAACATTAAAGCCTGTAGCCGCGCCTGGCTCTCGTTGTACCTATCAACATTCAAGCCTGAAGCCGCGCCTGGCTCTCGTTGTACCTATCAACATTCAAGCATGTAGCCGCGCCTCGCTCTCGTTGTACCTATCAACATTCAAGCCTGTAGCCGCGCCTGGCTCTCGTTGTACCTATCAACATTCAAGCCTGTAGCCGCGCCT
>SDVV010028908.1:0-11892 GCA_016164225.1 Gammarus roeselii
TCCGTCCATCTGTTCGGCTGTCCGTCACGTTCTATCAGTAATAGCCTGTCTGTCCATCTGTTCGGCTGTCCGTACAACTGTTCGGCTGTCCGTCACGTTCTATCAGTAATAGTCTGTCCGTCCATCTGTTCGGCTGTTCGTCACGTTTATCAGTAATAGTCTGTCCGTCCATCTGTTCGGCTGTCCGTCACGCTCTATCAGTAATAGTCTGTCGGTCCATCTGTTCGGCTGTCCGTCACGTTCTATCAGTAATAGTCTGTCCGTCCATCTGTTCGGCTGTCCGTCACGTTCTATCAGTAATAGTCTGTCCGTCCATCTGTTCGGCTGTCCGTCACGCTCTATCAGTAATAGTCTGTCCGTCCATCTGGTCGGCTGTCCGTCACGCTCTATCAGTAATAGTCTGTCCGTCCATCAGTTGGGCTGTCCGTCACGCTCTATCAGTAATAGTCTGTCCGTCCATCTGTTCGGCTGTCCGTCACGTTCTATCAGTAATAGTCTGCCCATCCATCTGTTCGGCTGTCCGTCACGTTCTATCAGTAATAGTCTGTCCGTCCATCTATTCGGCTGTCCGTCACGCTCTATCAGTAATAGTCTGTTCGTCCATCTGTTCGGCTGTCCGTCACGCTCTATCAGCAATAGTCTGTCCGTCCATCTGTTCGGCTGTTCGTCATGCTCTATCAGTAATAGTCTGTCCGTCCATCTGTTCGGCTGTCCGTCACGTTTATCAGTAATAGTCTGTCCGTCCATCTGTTCGGCTGTCCGTCACGCTCTATCAGTAATAGTCTGTCCGTCCACCTGTTCGGCTGTCCGTCACGCTCTATCAGTAATAGTCTGCCCGTCCATCTGTTCGGCTGTCCGTCACGCTCTATCAGTAATAGTCTGTCCGTCCATCTGTTCGGCTGTTCGTCACGCTCTATCAGTAATAGTCTGTTCGGCTGTCCGTCACGCTCCATCAATAATAGTCTGTCCGTGTATCTGTTCGGCTGTCCGTCACGCTCTATCGGTAATAGTTTGTCCGTCCATCTGTTCGGCTATCCGTCACGCTCTATCAATAATAGTCTGTTCGTCCATCTGTTCGGCTGTCCGTCACGCTCTATCAGTAATAGTCTGTCCGTCCATCTGTTCGGCTGTCCGTCACGCTCTATCATTAATAGTCTGTCCGTCCATCTGTTCGGCTGTCCATCATGCTCTATCAGTAATAGTCTGTCAGTCCATCTGTTCGGCTGTCCGTCACGTTCATCAGTAATAGTCTGCCCGTCCATCTGTTCGGCTGTTCGTCCCGCTCCATCAGTAATAGTCGGTCCGCCCATCTGTTCGGCTGTCCGTCACGCTCTATCAGTGATAGTCTGCCCGTGCATCTGTTCGGCTGTCCGTCACGCTCTATCAGTAATAGTCTGTCCGTCCATCTGTTCGGCTGTCCGTCACGCTCTATCAGTAATAGTCTGCCCGTCCATCTGTTCGGCTGTTCATCACGTTCCATCAGTAATAGTCTGTCCGCCCATCTGTTCGGCTGTCCGTCACGCTCTATCAGTAATAGTCTGTCTGTCCATCTGTTCGGCTGTCCGTCACGCTCTATCAGTAATAGTCTGTCCGTCCATCTGTTCGGCTGTCCGTTACGCTCTATCAGTAATAGTCTGTCTGTCCATCTTTTCGGCTGTCCGTCACGCTCTATCAGTAATAGGCTGTCTGTCCATCTGTTCGGCTGTCCGTCACGCTCTATCAGTAATAGTCTGTCCGTCCATCTGTTCGGCTGTCCGTCACGCTCTATCAGTAATAGTCTGTCCGTCCATGTGTTCGGCAGTCCGTCACGCTCTTTCAGTAATAGGACGAACGGATGTAACGTCTCTAAACAGAATTGGACGTGTCGAAGACTATTGTATGTGGCACGAATGCAGGGGCATAATAGTCCAAGTGGGCTTTGAAGCGACGGAGAAAATACCTCTGGACCAACAACTATTCACTACATCATGAAGCCATTTGGTAGTTCAAACAGCGAAATAATCTAAGACCTATTTCTGTATACTGAAGACATGTTTTTTGAAGGGGGACGGGCAGCATGGACGAGTGATGGGAGGAATGGACGGGTGAGACGACACAAGGACGGGACCGCAAGCACGAATTGATATATTTCACGTATGTTGAGGATATGCAATTTTAACGTAAGCGTGAAGACAACACCAGCCCCAGTTATAACTAAATTAGGTCAACAAAAAAAATTTGTGAAGTTTTTTTGTGATGCAAAAAAGAACAAGAAATAATGTTATGCAACATTAATTGTGAATATATTGTATGATGCATTCCTCGTAAACAATCGCCCCAAAAAGTTAATAAACTACCAATCAGTACTTTTGGTACTTCACGTACGATAATGTCCATAAATTACGCCCGATCGCAACAATACATTCTCCAAATAGCCTGCAACGAAAGGATTTTTGGAAAGATGCTACGCAAAAAGTTTGAAAGTTCATTATTTTATTGACATTTTAATTTCCGAAATTGCAGTGCACATATAAGCCTTAAACTTTTTCAGGAGCTGTCTTGTTATTTTAGAGCAATGCAGGTCTGATGAACAATACTTTCAGGTTTCCTTATAAACAATAACGGTTGGTGAGAATTAGAGCATCCGCTAGTTGTTCAAAAATATATACGTCAACTAAAGAGGAAATATAAACATGCTACCATATGCTGCCCTAATTTTTTTGAGTGGACAAAGAAGACAAAAATAGAGTTTTAATACTGTTTTGAAGTAGTTTTTGAAGTCTCTTTACCTAGTGGGAAACAAGTTATTAATGAATGAGGCATTTTTTTTACATTTTGCAATATATAACTTTTTGGTAAACAAAATTATGAACTTTTTCTCTTTGCTCGAAACAGGTTTGTGCTTGTACATCTTCCAGAAAACAAGCCCACAAACAGGCTCGTATGTTGGATATTCCTATTACAACAACAACACATGCATCCTGCTCACCTCCACCGACCCGGCGGGTAATACGACCCAATACATCCGACAGGGGACTGCGTCTGACACTGACGACTGGGAGGCGTCTGTCTACGAGATGGGAGCCCGTCTCATCGTCAAAGGTGTGTCTTTGGATTACTCTGACGATGATTCTACTTCGTCGGTTAAGTACATTTTCTTAACGAGTGTGAGAGGAGCTCACAGCAACTGTTCAAATAATTACAGCTTGAAGTTCTATTTCAAGATTTTAATTGAACCGAGTCGACTACTTTAGGATTATCATTGAACAGGGTTGATAATCATGGAATAAACATTGAGATTACTATTTTTGAAATTGTGAACTTTGTCGTCACGATTAGGCAACACGATTGGACATCGCCTATGACACCACGCACGATTAGATATTGGTGACCGAATCCCTTCCAAATAGCTTTAAAAACCACGGAAGAAAAAATCCCGTAACAGAACTGGTTCTCGTCAACATGTTTATCCGCCTAACGCAGAATAACAATTTTATGTAATCGACTCAATAAATGAAAAAGGAAAATCGCATTAAGAAGAACACCGGGCGCTTGTTAGACGGCGCTACGAGACTCACGATGATGCCGGAGGATGATTTTCTCGACATGAGGTGGGAAAAATTCCCCAAGTAGTGAATATATGTTTCGGATCATAATCCTGTTAGTCCAAGTTCGGCCCTTCTATTCCATTCATGACCGCAATTTTGATCATTAGATCATCAATCCCAATCGTCCGGTAGGTTTTCAATTTTTAAATCTAACACATGAACTTAATTGATGGATGAAATATTCGGATTTTCGAAATAAAACGAGTTCAATGAACGTATGATATATTCTATTCTTTATTATTATAGAAAATCGGAGCATTATACATAAAAAACAATTCTCGATGTGTCTGATTATTGGACATTTTTTCTATGAAATGAAGTTTATTAAACAGAATACAATAATGGCATTAGATAAGTACATAAATCCATCCTTTGCTCATACTAGCATTTCTCAAGAAAATATTCATAGATAGAAATATCCAAGGTGTTAGATCTTGCAACTCTTGGTCGAGCACATTTCTTTCCGTTTTGGTTATAAATTCATAGGTAAGCCTTATTGACATTGCCCCTGAACCCTATTGCGATACTTTCAAGAATATAGAAAGCATATAAACAAAGACTAAATTGTAAATGTATCAAATTAAATATACACATCAACAACGTTAAATAATGTTCCCAGGCCCGTTCCATGAGCAATAAAGTTAAACAAAAATTTATCTGTTAACCTTTGTATTCTTTGCTGCTCATTGTTTATCTCTTCTCTTCTTGAGAAAAAAACAAAAAAAAGTTCAATATCGTAAAAAAAATGGCGTTCAGTTGGTATTTTCCTGACGAAAAGACTACCGTTAATCAGACACGGAACTCCCAAAATGGGTCTGTTTTGCTTACGACTGGTGATCATTTGCCTAATAACTGTTTCACTAGGACAATGTCTTATTTTGAAGAGGCTTTTGCTGTAGATATTTTTACTGAGGTGACTGGCGGCTGAAACGTGCAGTGAACATACCATAATTAGGGTTTATCGGTGGAGATCGATGTCTTAGTTATAAATGGCCTTTGGACTTGACTCTAAAGCGTTCAGTCTCTGCAGTAAGTATAGACGTTGTTGAATGAAGACGGGCCTCTGTGTCGATTTGCAGCGCGAGTCATTGTACATTAAGGTGATAGGTGCTTTTAGGTAAAAGGTGCATTTAGGAAATAGGTGCATTTAGGTAATAGGTGCATTTAGGTATTAGGTGCATTTAGGTAATAGGTGTATTTAGGTAATAGGTGCATTTAGGTAATAGGTGCATTTAGGTAATAGGTGCATTTAGGTAAAAGGTGCATTTAGGTAATAGGTGCATTTAGGTAATAGGTGCATTTAGGTAATAGGTACATTTAGGTAATAAGTGCATTTAGGTAATATGTGCATCTAGGAAATAGGTGCATTTAGGTATTAGGTGCATTTGGGTAATAGGTTCATTTAGGTAATAGGTGCATCAAGGTAATAGGTGCATTTTAGTAATAGGTGCATTTAGGTAATATGTGCATTTAGGTAATAGGTGCATCAAGGTAATAGGTGCATTTTAGTAATAGGTGCATTTAGGTAATGTGTGCATTCAGGTAATAGGTGCATCTAGGTAATAGGTGCATTTAGGTAATAGGTGCAGTTAGGTAATAGGTGCAGTTAGGTAATAGGTGCAGTTAGGTAATAGGTGCAGTTAGGTAATAGGTGCATCTAGGTAAGAGGTGCATTTAGATAAAAGGTGCATTTAGGTAACAGGTGCATTCAGGTAATAGGTGCATTTAGGTAATAAGTGCATTTTGGTAATAGATGCATCTAGGTAATAGGTTCATTTAGGTAATAGGCGCATTTAGATAATAGGTGCATTTAGGCAATATGTGCATTTAGGTAATAGGTGCATTCAGGTAATAGGTGCATTTATGTAATAGGTGCATCTAGGTAATAGGTGCATTTAGGTAATAGGTGCATCTAGGTAATAGGTACATTTAGGAAAGAGGTGCATTTAGATAATAGGTGCATTTAGGTAATAGGTGCATTCAGGTAATAGGTGCATTTAGGTAATAAGTGCATTTTGGTAATAGATGCATCTAGGTAATATGTGCATTTAGGCAATAGGCGCATTTAGACAATAGGTGCATTTAGGCAATATGTGCATCTAGGGAATATGTGCATTTAGGTATTAGGTGCATTTGGGTAATAGGTGCATTTAGGTAATAGGTGCATCTAGGTAATAGGTGCATTTTAGTAATAGGCGCATTTAGGTAATAGGTGCATTCAGGTAATAGGTGCATCTAGGCAATAGGCGCATTCAGGTAATAGGTGCATTTAGGTAATAGGTGCATCTAGGTAATAGGTGCATTTAGATAATAGGTGCAATTAGTTAACAGGTGCATTCAGGTAATAGGTGCATTTATGTAATAAGTGCATTTTGGTAATAGATGCATCTAGGTAATAGGTGCATTTAGGTAATAGGCGCATTCAGATAATAGGTGCATTTAGGCAATATGTTCATTTAGGTAATAGGTGCATTCAGGTAATGGGTGCATTTAGGTAATAGGTGCATCTAGGTAATAGGTGCATTTAGGTAATAGGTGCCTTTAGGTAATAGGTGCATCTAGGTAATAGGTGCATTTAGGTAAGAGGTGCATTTAGATAATAGGTGCATTTAGGTAATAGGTGCATTCAGGTAATAGGTGCATTCAGGTATTAGGTGCATTACTCATCATCTACGTATTGTGACTTGTATTGATGACATCGTACTCATCATCTATGTATTGTGACTTGTATTGATGACATCGTACTCATCATCTATGTATTGTGACTTGTATTAATGACATCGTACTCATCGTCTATGTAATGTGACTTGTATTGATGACATCGTACTCATCATCTATGTATTGTGACTTGTATTAATGACATCGTACTCATCGTCTATGTAATGTGACTTGTATTAATGACATCGTACTCATCATCTATGTATTGTGACTTGTATTGTGTCGCACAGGAGGTACTTTATACGTTGTCTACCTAGAGGGAATACTCCGTTTTTGATGTGATAAATAGGAAGAAATTGCCACTCAGCCTCTCATGTTTTTTATGTGTAACCCACCGAATCAAAAGACTTGTTTATTGATGTGGTGATACGTCGGTAGAAATTTTGTCCGATTGCATCGACGGACTTACGGTGACTAACTTCAGAAAAAATGCCCGTTGTTGTATAATTATGCTGTGAAAATCGTTGACGCTTGCAGCAGCATTCTTATGATGCCTCACTTCTTTTTCATTGTACCCGTATATTATTTGTTTTTGTAAGCCCACTGTAGGAAAACAGTGAAGGGAATTTCTTACTGCTCGTATTTAGCTTTAAGCTTGTAAACAACAAGAAGATATTTAAATAACCAAAATCACTGTCATCTTAGCGTGAGCATAGTTTAGTTTTTATCCCTTGCTAGATTCATATGATCACCTGCAAAAACTCATCCCTGTTGGCCATACACGAATCACTCGGAAAAAAACATCTAGCTCAACTGTAGCCCACATCTAATCATATTCACTATTTACATCCTGCTGCTCACAAGGAAAACAAATATATAACTTTGTTTCTCAGTTAATTTCATTCACTAAGCAAGTTCAAGAGGGTTCCTCCTGATAAGCTTGAATTTGTCATTTATCACCAATCGTACACTTCCGAACAGAACATCGGCGCTGGTCTCATCACTGAAATAAATCAAACAACGTTCTTGGTAGCCCACAAAAGACTACGTCACAAATGCCGGATGGAATTACTCAGCGGCCTACACATGAGCCAGCTAGCAATTGCTGATGCATCGCTCATGCCAGTACTAATCACAGACCAGCAATGACGATAGAAGAACAGACACCACAAGTAGATACACTACCAACATAAAAGCCGATCAAAGTCCCATAGCAGCCCATGACCGAGACCGAAGAGCTTCCGGCAGAAATTCAAGCCGAGAAACTCTCAAATGCTAACACGTAAACGCTGGAAGTCACTGCAGGACAAAATCTACGAATTTGGAATCTTTGCGTTGAAGAAAAGATCGACATAATATCAATAACAGAATCGTGGATGAAATCAATCAACAAATTCACTCTACCGGGCTACTCACCATTTCACAAAGATAGATAAGGCCGAGAGGGTGATGGAGTATTGCGTGTTCCTAGTAAAACCTACTCTACAAATTTTAGTAGTTTCTATTCCAACCAGTAGACATGACATAGTATCACTTCAAGTAATCGGTAAAAATTCTAAGTGTCAAATCACACTCGTCTATCATTCCCCAAAGAGCATGCTTGCAGATGATATCGCTTATTACAACACCCTCGCTGATGTCGTCCCCACACAAAACAGTATTGTCTTTAGAGATTTCAATATTCCTAACATTGGTTGGGAAACAGACGAATGTACAGCCACTGGCCAACGCCTGATTGATTTTGCTGACGATCAGTTCATGACTCAAATGGTAGAGACACCTACATGGGACAGCAATATCCTTGATCTTCTATGTAGTTTAAGCGACTCTCCAGCCACGAACGTCGAAGTGGGAGAATCATTCGCAACTAGACACCATAACTGTATCCGTGTCACTATGGAGCTCGAGTTTAAAACGTCAATAAACTGCAGAAAAATCACTAACCTTCGATTAGCTAACTTCGAAGGCCTTAGAGTGTCAATGGCGTCACCGAAAACACCCATTGGACAGGACGTCAATCAATCGTTATTTTTTTTAACTACACATCAAAATATTGAACTTGAGCATATTCCGCTTGGAAACAGGCAATCATCAGTCAATGAGCCTAATCACTGATGAGGAGAATTGCATCAGCTTCAGTCACTGAAGAAAGTAAGGCCCTCGTCGAAACAGAAACACCCGCATGACGAGATTGCATAAAAGTGGATTCATAATCAGCAGAGAAGTTCTGAAGAAAATAAAAATTACGAAAATAAAATTACGGAGAGCGGCAACATGAATCCGAAACAATTTTTTAGTTATATTTGAGCAACAAATTCAAGATCTGTGATAAGTTTTCTAAAGAAAGATATTGGTGAGCTAGAAACAGACGTCACTATAATGAGTGTCCTACATTACCAATACGTTGGTTCTGTATTTAACTTGGGGAATCAGAATATTCCTAATCCTCATGATATTATAGCGAGAGACAAATTGAAGCCATAGGCACAGTAATCTTTTCCTCTGTCGAAGTTATTGAATATACGGATAAATTGACAAAATCACCAGGTCCAGCCGAAGTTCATCCATGAATGCTGAAAGAGACTATGAATTAAATCACCGAATATCATTCAAACATTGTCACCCATTCTCTCACAAATAGCGCATGCTCCTACTCTTAATGGAACAAGGCAAACGTTACCCCAATTTCAAAAAGGGACAAAATGTTTCCGGGAATATCCGACCAATTAGTCACACCACAGTAAGTGGAAAACTGACGGAAAGTTTGATTACGGATATAATTCAAGAATTCATGAAATCAAACGAGTTGATCGGTGACTCAGCATGGCTTCAGACACAGTCGACCCAGTCCAACGAATCTGCTGTTTTTTAGAATATAATTAAAATTCACGATGTGAAATTTCCAATCCATAAAATTTATCTTGATTTCCAAAAGGCCTCCCCGATAAAGTCCCTTACAAACGGTAGCGAGTCTTAATTGATGGAACGTCCTTCAATTGGGGCAAAGTTACAAGCGGCGTGCCTCATGGATCCGTGTAAGGTCCAGGTCTCTTCACAATATTCATAGACTATCTCGATACTATCGAGCATTAGTAAGTTTGCAAACGACACTAAGCTCGAAGGAAAAGTGCAAAGCAAACTTGAGTGTGATCAGATCCAATTGGATTTGAACAAAATTGTTAAGTGGGCAGAAAAATTGAAAATGAAATTCAATGTCGACAAATGTAAAGTTATGTACATTGGTCATTGTAATCCAAAGCACAAATACTCATTGTCCGGAAATAAACTGCTCCCTGTCACCGAAGAGAGATCTATGAGTCATCATTCGCAACGATTAAAAAACAAGGAATACAACCATGCTGTCAAAAAATGCAATAAAATGTTAGCTATGACATAGCGCATTATCTCATTCAAGAGCACACACAGTATTCTTCAGTTATACAAAGCATTTGTCTGAACGCAACTTAAGTATTCCTTTAAAATTCTGGCTGCCATATCTTAGAAAAAAAGTTATTAAATTAGATAAGGTTCAACGGAGAGCTTCTATACTCATCCCTTCGCTGGGCAAAAAATCGTGCCTAAACAGACTACGTGAACTCAACCTGCATTCGCTAGAGAAGCGTCGCATCAGAGGTGATATGATCGACGAGTGGAAAACTATGAAGGGCAATTGAAACGTTGGCCTAGCGAGCCATCTCACACTAGATGCGAATGGAGTGACCAGGAATGATGGATATACTGTAAAATTGGTTGTAGGAGTTTCTCACTCGACATCAACCGCAATTTCTTCACGTACAGAGTTGTCGAGGAGAACAAACTTCCAGCGAAGGTTGTAAACAGCGATACAATAGAAATTTTCACGTCACAGCTCGACAAATTCTACCAAAATGTTTGCTAAATTGCTCTCAGCTAGCTATAACACGCTTGCCAGCATAGTCGCAAAAAAGGCATCCGGCATTGACACCCGTACAGTTAAAATGGTGCCTGGTATTGGTACTAGCACGGTGAAAAGGTGCTCGGCATTAAAAATCTCAACACAACAACATCGGTCGGTGGCTTTCTCTTCAAGTGTCGATTTGAGTTGTATCGAGTTTCATCGTTAAAAGCTATTTTCTACTACAACTATTCAATTTCTTGATCTTTTATTACGGAAATTACGCTGTCTTAGACGTTCTACTTCCGAACTAATCTTCTTACTCTCAAAAGGCAACTCAGTTTAGGCCAAACGGCCTGTGGTTGTCTTCTTACACGTGTAAACCCTTGTAAACACTTATATATAAGATTATTCAGCATTTTCCTTGATTGGGGTGGCCGGTTTCATAATGTGTCGGGAAATGGTAAAATGTCAAATCATCACATATTCCGAGTTATTATGGGCACTAAAAGTAACATGTTAAATTCCTTTTTCAGCATCTAGGGCTTGGAAACTGGGAACAGACGGTCTGATCTACCATGTAGCGTCAATGCGGTCTAAGCTGGCTGGATGTCGCGCCTACTGCTCTCAGGACGAAGGGTTTAGGTTGGCCCAAGCCAAGACCAGCCTGACTATGGACAACTTACGCCAACGTGAGTTACGATACAACAATCCAAGGCAATGCGACATAATTGTCGCAATTAATCGAGGTAATAGTGAACGTCCCTCAAGTGACGAGGCAAACTCGTAGATATGAGTAGTATCGTTTTGAAGTTCGTTTATGTACATTTGCTATTAATTTACAGTAATCCGGTTCAAGCGAACGCTGCCGTTAATAATGTATTAGGTAATCCCAAGATTGTTGGACGGAAGGGATTTCAAACGTAAATGTTTCAGCTGTCACTGGGTTAAAGGGCCTTAACAAGTTATTCATATGGGACTATGATTGATGATTTATTCTTGTACGATCGTTCGTGGGCTTGTAGGCCCTTGCTGGCACTACTTCCAAGATGAAATTTATTTAATTTCACCGGAAGTTATTACATGGTTGGTTGTTTGCAATTTATTGCGTAAGCTGCACTAAAATAAAATAAATTACATGTATGACTTTTTCCATACTTAATAGATGGTATAAAATTCTATCTCGTGAAACTGAAGAAATTCACCCCTACAAATGCATTAAAGATGAATAATGATTGATAGAATGGTCGAAACTTTTCGTCGGGACCCTTAACAAATGTTCCGATGCACCACGAACAATCTAGCTGTCTGACAGTGAAAACCGACCGAAAATTACGTAAGTAGCTGGACTGTAGGACAACAGAGATATGGGCCATTTAACAGCAAGTGATTTCGTTGTGCGTTTGCTTAAGTGTTCGACAATCGTGAAACTATTTAGAATTATTCTGAAAAACATGTAGAAGAATACTTGCATAGTGTTAGCTTGAGCGTCATTCTTCTTTTTCGCAATTTTGTGCTTTTCTACAATAATTCTCAGTAAATTCGTGGCATCCTTCACGCATTCTGTCCCTATGCCCCTTGGTCACCCCACTGGTCGTCGCTCTTCAACTCTCATCATCTCCTTCGCCTTCATCAGCACGCCTCTCCTTTCTGCTCTCAGCACGTGTCAAAATCATCAGAGTCTATTATTTTCTGTATCATCGCCTTCAGGCCCCTCCCCCTCCACATTTCACCGCTGGAGAGTTACAGGAAGGTAAACATGTAACACTTAAT
>SDVV010028909.1:0-11892 GCA_016164225.1 Gammarus roeselii
GAACAGCCCTTCATGGAGGTAAAAAGGGAGCTGTCAAATATTGTGGGAACAGCCCTTCATGGAGGTAAAAAGGGAGCTGTCAAATATTGTGGGAACAGCCCTTCATGGAGGTAAAAAGGGAGCTGTTAAATATTGTTGGAACAGCCCTTCATGGAGGTAAAATGGGAGCTTGAGTCGCCCCGACGGAAAATTCGAGATATTTAAATATATTTTGATTGACACACAAGCCGACGATCAGAAGCTCGGTGGTTTCTAAACTGCAGGTAAGAACCGCGATTGCTGTTCAGGCTATTTTTACTTAGGTAGGAATAAGGTAAAAACGGCACAAACATTATAATTCTAATCGCACAATAATATCGTTCGAATTAAAGCACTGTAAAACCACCTAGGGAAATGTTTGTCTTGGTAACTGAAGAATTGTTAGCGTGTCAATTTAATCCACATTGACGTGGCCTTAAGAGCATAACGTCAATGTTGATTTTGTTTACCAAATTTAGTAATTTTGTCTAGAAGTTCCAATGCAATTCGGCAAGCTAAGTTATCGTAATTAGGATACTCAAATATATCATGAATTCATCCACTGCCATTCCGATCACCGTAATATTGATTTACCTTTCCAACATTATTTTGAACGAATTGGATCCCGCCCTCATTTCAGTATAATGAGCTGCTTTAACTTAAATTGAATGTAACGTATCGGATTATTGCTGCTGCTTAAGTGTAGTAAGATGGAGTTACTTTCTTTGGCCGAGTGGGTGGCGTGTTGACTGCTCATTACAACATCAATTCATTGGAGCCGAAGGTTGTAGGTTCGAGACTATCTGACCCTGAGTGTGACATATTGACAGGTCTCTTAAAAGTGTAAGGCCTGCATGTAAATGCCGTGGGTTAAAAGGGCTACCAGCGGAGGCTGGGGAGGGAGAGCTTCAATCGGGGGTGCGACTAAAGAAAATGCAACGCCTGCCCTTGACTATATCAGTCAGTCCGAAAGCCCGGCTTTACCAATAGTAACACTGCTCCCCAGCTTCTCCTCTTCTGACTAATATTATTTGAGCATGATGATAAAAGAATAACGGGTTTAAATTGACATCAAACAACAATATAATGTTTTCAACAGTTAATGAAGCAGTATTAGCGACTGGGGCCTTGTACAAACCACGAATGGAGCAGTATTGGCGAATGGAGCCTTTTACACACCACGAATGGAGCAGTTTTGGTGACTGGGACCTTGTACACACCACGAATGAAGCGGTATTGGGGACTGGGGCCTTGTACACACCACGAATGGAGCAATATTGGTGACGCTGGCCTTGTCCACTCCACAAATGGAGCAGTATTGGCGACTGGGGGCTTGTACACTCCAAGAATGGAGCAGTATTGACGAAAGGAGCCTTGTACACACCACGAATGGAGCAGTATTGACGACTGGGGCCTTGTATACACCACGAATGGAGCAATATTTGCGACTTGGGCCATGTACACACCACGAATGGAGCAGTATTGGCGACTGAGGCCTTGTACACTCCATGAATGGAGCAGGATTGGTGAGAGGGGCCTTGTACACTCCACGAATGGAGCAGTATTGGCGACTGAGGCCTTGTACACTCCATGAATGGAGCAGTATTGGCGACTGAGGCCTTGTACACTCCATGAATGGAGCAGTTTTGGCGACTGAGGCCTTGTACACTCCACGAATGAAGCAGTATTGGCGACTGGGGCCTTGTACACACCACTGATAACATTGTATGTCTGCCAGACAGCGATAGATTGGGCAGCCTGTCCAATTGCTTGGGCGCTGGCAAATCAAATCAAAGGGCGTCGAGGGGCCGAATAAACGACATTAGCTCACGAGGGAAAGGATGACACTGGTCGAGCAACTGTGAATTATAGATATATGAAGGGAAAAAGTCATGGGGTTGCGTGCTGGTATTTGCAGTGATTGTTTCTCCGACAATGTTACAAATATTTTGTTTCCATTTTTCGAATCAAAATCCACTTTATTTCTATCTCTTAAATCCATTGCATGGAAAAGGTTTCCAATCTCCTCATATAGTAACTGCCCTTGCACATTCGCAAAAATATATGTTCTACGGACTCCAGCAGGAGCGTTTGCAAGACGCCTTTGCCGAGTTCCCCTATCGCGAAGAATTGAATTACTTTGTTTGTCTCGACTTCTCTTGTCACGGCTTCCTCGCGGACGTTTTCAATCGTCATGGTTCTACCCACAGAAAATAGAACAGGGCGGACCACATCTGGAATCCACCCACCACACTCAGAGCGAGGCAACATTCTCTATCCGCCCACCCCACTCAGAGTGAGGCAACATACTCTATCCGCCCACCCCACTCAGAGTGGGGCAACATTCTCTTTCCACCCACCACCTTCAGAGTGAGGCAACATTCCCTTTCCGCCCACCACCCTCAGAGTGAGGCTACATTTTTTTTAAGCCCACCACCATCAGAGTGAAGCAACCTTTCCAACAAAACCACCCCATTCAGAGTGAGGCAACATTCTTTATCCGCTCACCTCAATCAGAGGGAGGCAACATTCTCTTCCCACCCACCCCACTCAGAGTGAGGCAACATTCCATTTCCACCCACCACCCTCAGAGTGAGGTAACACTCTCTATCCGCCCACCACTCTCAGAGTGAGGCAACATTCTCTACCCGACCACCCCACTCACAGTGATGCAACATTCTCTATCCGCCTACCCCATTCAGAGTGAGGCAACATTCTCTATCCGCCAACCTCACTCAGAGTGAGGCAACTTTCTTTCCACCCACCACCCTCAGAAAGAGACAACATTTTCTATCCGCCAACCACTCTCAGAGTGAGGCAACATTATCCTTCCGCCACTGTCAGAGTGAGGCAACATTATCCGCTCACTACTCTCAGAGTGAGGCAATATTTTCTATCCGTCCACCACCCACAGAGTGAGGCAACATTCTTTATCCGCCCACCACTCCCAGAGTGAGGCAAAATTCTCTATCCACATACCACCCTCAGAGTGAGGCAACATCTCTATCCACCCACTCCCTTAGAGTGAGGCAACACTCTTTATTTGCCCACCACTCTCAGAGTGAGGCAACATGCTCTACCCGCCCACCACCCACTGAGTGAGGCAACATTCTTTACCCGCCCACCACCCTCAGAGTGAGGCATCAATCTCTATCTAGATAAACTATTCCATCCCATTGATCGACTGTGAAAGATTTTACGTCATAAAACCACCCATGGCCGCTGGGCGTCAAGGCGCTCCTAACAGTGAATGGAAACCAACGTGACCCTCAGTTCGTGCCGTCTGTTGACCTACGAGTGCAAGGCTGCAAAATTCAATGTGCGGTAATAGATTAAGTCACAACATCAATGTTGAGTTTGTGGTGATGAGCAGTAATCGATCGCGTCACCACATCAATGTTGAGATGGCGGTGATGAGCAGTAATCGACCGCATCACCACATCGATGTAGAGTTTGCGGTGATAGGAGGCAATCGATCGCGTCCCTATATCAATGTCCAGTTTGCGGTGATGGGTGGCAATCGATCGCGTCCCCACATCAATGTTGAGATTGCGTTACATCGAGAGCTGACATAATTATTACCAATGCACAAGTTCATATCCACAAAATTCATATCCCGCTCAAAAACAGGCGAACAGCAATCTATCAGCCCAAGTACTGGAAAGGAGAATTGCAGGGCATTCGTTCATGTAAGAAAGCAAATAATTCCATAAAGCAGAGACATCCACATGACGACGTAGCAAAAAATGAATACAAAGTTAGCGGACGAGATCTAAAGAGGGTCCTAAAAACGTGAGAAGAAAGATTATGATAATGAAATTGCTACCAATGCCAAAACGAATCCGAAACAATTTATTAGTAATAATTCGAGAAAAAAAAATTGTAATAGGTCCTCTCGTGAACGATGTTGGTGAGCTAGAAACGGACGACACCGAAATGGCTGTTCTACCAAATGAATTATTTTGTTCTGTATTTACGTTAGAAAATCAGGATATTCCTAATCCTGAGGATATCAAGACGGCAAAATGAATTGAAGCCCTCATCACAGTAAATTTTTCCCCCGCCGAAGTTATTAAATATGTAGATAAATTGAAAGGGATCAAATCTCCAGGTCCAGACCACCGAAAATCTATAAGAGACTAGAACCGAAATCGCCGAACATTTATCAAACATTCACCCAATCTCACACAAATGGCACACGTCCCTCCAAATGGAAAGAGGCCAACGTTACTCCAATTTTTAGAAAAAAGGGGGAAAAAAGTGTTCCGGTCACTACCGTGCAATTAGTCTCACTTCGGTCATTGGCAAGTTGATGGAAAGTTTAATACGGATAAAATTACAGAATTCCTATAATCAAACAAATTGATTGGCGAATCCCAGCTCGGCTTTAGACACAACCGTTCCTGTCTCACGAATCTGCTACTCTTTTTCAGAAATATAATCGAAATCCACGACACAAAATCTGCAATCGATATCAATAACCCTGACTCCCAAAAGGCCTTTGATAATGTCCCCCACAAGCGCCTCATTAGTAAATTACACAGCATCGGTATTCGAGGCGAGGTTAACAACTGGATAAAATGCTGGCTTACGGACAGACGGCAGCGAGTTGGACTTGGCGGAGCTTCCTCCCCCTGGGGTGATGTAACAAGCGGCTTGCCTCAAGGATCCGTGTTAGGGCCACTTCTTTTCATAATATTCATTAACAATCTCGATAGCATCGTTTTTTCATACATTAGCAAGTTTGCAGACAATACTAAGATCGGAGGAAAAGTGCAAACTGAACTAGAGTGTCAGCAGATCCAACTAGACTTCAGCAAAATTGTGATTGGTCAGAAAAGTGGCAAATTAGATTTGATATAGACAAATGAACGGTTATGCACATAGGTCCTCAAAACCCCAAACACGAATATTCAATGTCTGGAAATAAACTCATTCCCGTCCCCGAAGAGAGAGATTTAGGTGTCATCATTTGTAACGACTTAAAAAGCAGCAAGCAATGTAACGATGCTGCCAAGAAATGCAACAAAATGCTAGGTATGATATCCCGCACTATCTCGTACAGAACCAACACAGTATGCTCAAGTTATTTAATGCATTTGTTAGACCGCATCTTGAGTATGCCGTTTAATTCTGTTCTCCATTCCTTAGAAAAGACGTTATTAAACTTGAGAAGGTTCAACGTAGAGCTACCAAACTCATCCCTTCGCTGCGGAATAAATCGTACGAAGACAGGCTTCGTGAACTCAATCTTTATTCGCTAGAGAAACGTCGAGTGATCGAAGCCTTCTCACTTTAGATACAAACGGAGTGACTAGGAAAAATGGATACAAAATCGTTGGGAAACGATTCTCACTCGACATCACGCTCAATTTCTCCACGTATAGAGTGGTCGAAGAATTGAACAAACTTCCAGTGGAGGTTGTAAACTGCAGTACAATCAAAACGTTTAAGTCGCGTCTCGATAAGTTCTACATAAATCGACGATAAATAGTTAAACCGTTCCCTTTACTGTTGTTTAAAAAAAGGGACGGCAAACGAAGCACTCCAAGACGTTCTAATTCAGAACTAATCCTCTTGCTATCAAAAGGCAACCTAGTTTGGGCCAATAGGCCTCTGAGACGTTCTACTCCAGAACTAATCCGCTTGCTATCAAAAGGCAACCTAGTTTGGGTCACTAGGCCTCATAGACTTTCTACTCCAGAGCTAATCAATCCTCTTGCCATCAAAAGGCAACCCAGTTTGGGCAAAAAGGCTTGTTGTTGGCTTCTTACACTTGTATACACTTGTACACAACATGTCATTCCATTAACGTCCTTCCATTCCCGCTGTCATGCAACCTTCCACTTATATTTGCCAAGGAACTGTTAAAGTATACCCCAGTTTTTGTGTCCGACGAATCAAGTTTATTCAATGGCTCATTCCTTTCGGAACCTGGAATCTATTTATTTAAATATGTAAGTCACTCAAACTTAGATAAAACATTCGCTCTGGATTACGATGACTTCTGAAATTCGTTTGATTTTGTAAGGACTGGTCATCGCATCAGTGGAGATAAAATATTTGTTCAGTGATATTCAAGGAAATAACATCAATTAGCAAATAGTAGGACATCAATTAGCAAATAGTAGGACATCAATTAGCAAATAGTAGTTATAATGTTAAACTTTACCGCGATTGTGTTATGACACCTTCACTGCGCTTCTATTGTTCAAATGAATGTTATCAGATAATCACCTTCCCGGCATAACTACTCCCCCATTTACACTACGGTTGCTGTTAGCACTCTGCCTTTAAGAATCATTGTAAAGACGTATCGTTGCTGGTCAATAATGTCAAAAACGTTTGGCCACATTCCCATCAACGTATCATGTGCCCTCTGCAGGTGTTTGTCAGTCGGCCACCATAACTTTCACCCGTTGAAGCCTGAGGGTTTGTGCTAGCAAGAGCGGAGGCTCTACCTGTCAAACAGACACCAACAGTGTTTGTCTACCCGTCGGTAACTGTTACCTCTTCATTAACTTGTTTGACCTGATAACCCTAAGTCACATTCAAAGTCAAAATCTACTCCAACAAGTTTCGTCCTTACGGGCCGTCCTCTCCTGGAGGGACATACATGAAGATTTATGTTCATTGTCAGAGTATTATGTCTGCAACTTGATTGCATTCATTGGGGAGTAAGGAACGGGGAGTAAGGAACGCCTTTATTCCTTCTTCTCCTGACACTCGTTGCTGGCATCCTCAGGACGCCTTTATCCCTTCTCCCCCTGTCACTCGTTGCTGGCACCCTCAGGACGCCTCCATTCCTCCTCCCCCTGACACTCGTTGCTGGCACCCTCAGGACGCCTTCATTCCTTCTCCTCCTGACACTCGTTGCTGGCACCCTTAGGACGCCTTTATTCCTTCTCCCCCTGACACTCGTTGTTGGCACCCTCAAGACGCCTTTATTCCTTCTCCTCCTGACACTCGTTGCTGGCACCCTCAGGACGCCTTTATTCCTTCTCCCCCTGACACTCGTTGCTGGCACCCTCAGGACGCCTTTATTCCTCCTCCCCCTGACACTCGTTGCTGGCAACCTCAGGACGCCTTTATTCCTTCTCCTCCTGACACTCGTTGCTGTCACCCTCAGGACGCCTTTATTCCTTCTCCCCTGACACTCGTAGCTGGCACCATCAGGACGCCTTTATTACTTCTCCTCCTGACACTCGTTGCTGGCACCACCCTCAGTTCGCCTTCATTCCTTCTCCCCCTGACACTCGTTGTTGGCACCCTCAGGACGCCTTTATTCTTTTTCCCGCTGACACTCGTCGGAAGCAGCATCCGACGTCTTTATGTCACTTCTATATCCGACTCTGGTCGGAAGCAGCCTCCGACGCCTTTATGTCACTTCTCTATCCGACACTGGTCGAAAGCAGCCTCCGACGCCTTCAAATCCTTTCATCGCCCGACACGTGTCGGAGGCCCCCTCCGACATCTCCACCCACTCGAGGTGATGACCCGGCTCTGGCGTAGGTCACTTACTTTAAAAATTTAGGGAGTTAGAACATGCTTCCTCCAAAATATTATGTTCTACCCTCAATAAAGTGTACGACTTACTCTCGGTTGGGAATAGTATTTGTTCATTCACACTCGTATGAACGTAATATTGGTTCTACGCATTATTTAGATTCGTCATAGGAGCAGTGATTTGAGTGCATGGTTCCCGTAGAACAATTCGTCGCTAAGATATCATTAATTAATATGTACAGCAGCAACATGAAACGTATATAACAGCGCAGCACATTTCTTGGGATTACCTTTAACTGTTAATCGTCAGCAAGTGGTAACCTTAAGCAGGTAATGTTGGTTACCTCCCCGGGTCATGTCTGGAATAAGTGCATTGATATCGAAACACGCACAGCAGGTGGCGAGGAGCGGTGCTGTCCAGGTGGTGAGATAGAGAGAGTTGGATTTCTTCTTCAGTTGCAAGCTGTTGTTCATATGGAAACAAAATACCCGTATTCATATTCTTGTTCAACTCATATTATCACCTGATTAAGCTTAAAAACGTTTTTTTATATCCTCACCAAATTGGATTCACTAAGACTCGGATTTATAAAAATAAAAATCCGATTGCTCTCCGAACTCACTTTTCGTCGTTTAATTGACCCCATCAGGACCGTACTTTTCCATCCCAACAAAATCCTTACACCAGTTCACGCAGGCCTCCCATCTCTTGAGAACCTTCTCCCCGTCCCTCTTTCACTACGCCGCGTTATATCCCCAGCAGAAGAGAGATGGCGCCACAAACTTCTTGTCATTCTACCGCAATAAAGCGGGCAGGTGAACAGAAAGGGATGGTTATTTTCCATTGGAACTCGCCGTCATGAATGTACATCATAACAGCAAAAGGAATCGCATGCTAGCTCACGGACTCTCGGGTCACGTTTTCTTATATCGCACGAGTCAGCGTGAATATTGGAGCAGTGTATTGTGAGACACCGTGAGTCACATGAGTCTTGGTGGTACAGAACGACATCAGCCGAGAACAGCGCATGCCTTCCTTTGTTTGGAAGGGGGCCGATACACGATGTTTTAGAGGAAGGGTCATCCCGCCATTATATTATTGGTAATGTGTCTCTATCTCGTATTATAGGTTAACCGACTCTTTCCCACTACGGACCAAACAACTCTGGTGTGAGGGGTACAAAACGTCTATCCCTTTTATCGCACCAGTTTGTTAAATGAACTCCGGACGGTTCACACTTTCTCCTGGACAAATTCGCCCTTGTTTAGTCAGGCCTGCTCCGTCTACCTCCTGAGCAAATCAACCCTTTCTAAAGTTCGTCATGTTCCAAAGTCCTCCTGAGCGAGTTCGCCCGTTGTTCACACCGCCCTGTTCCTCTTCCCTCCTGAGCGAGTCCGCCCGTTGTTCATACCGCCATGTTCCTATTTCCTCCCCTGCGAAACCGCCCGTTGTTTATCACGTTATGTTCCTCTTTTTTCCTAATTGTAGAGCACCTCTTGTTTCCTAAATCAGATTGTTATATTAAGTAATTCACTGCGGTCAGAGTCTTTCTAATCTTGTAGGAGCTGCTTCCCTCTTGCTTCCAAAATCACAGTGTTATTGTAACGTAATTCACTGCGATCACAGCCTCCCTAATCTTGTAAAAGCTGTTTCCCTCTTGCTTCCTAAATCACAGTGTTATTGTAACGTAATTTACTGCGGTCACAGTCTCCCTAATGTTCTAGAAGCTGCTTTCCTCTTGCTTCCGAAATCACAGTGGTATTGCAAGGAGACTCACTGTGTTCACAATCTCCCTAATCGTGTAGATGCTGCTTTCCTCTTGCTTCCTAAATCAGTGTTATTGTAACGTAATTCACTGCGGTCACAGTTTCTCCAATCTTCTAGTAGCTGTTTTACTCTAGCTTCCTACATCACGGTGACATTCTGACGTAATCCACTGCGGTCACAGTCTCCCCAATCTTCTAGTAGCGGATGATCTATTGCACATTAGTGGTAACCTTCTTGCTCACTTGCCCGAATAAGAGCCATCATTCATTTCAAATGAGGCCATTAATGGTTTATTGTGCCGAGGTCAATGAGACTGTGAGTTGTTGATGATCTTCTTCCAGTTTCATCAGCCCCTGAACTTCCATCTGAACTAAAACACAATGAATTGGAAAGTCTTTGATAAATCCTTCTCTTCCATTACATTAATTTTGTTTCTGCTTTGGAAATAGATCTCGAACAATCAATCATAACTCAGGTTCTGTCGAGCGCATCTTCATCAAAATTTATTGAAACAGTGGTACACCAAAAGGTAGCCCTTGAAACCAAACCAATACAACTTTGGGTCGAGAGATTTCGCTGTGAGTCAAAGGATTCGAAGATATATCTGAGGAGTTGGAATGCCTCGCTCCACTGAATGTTATCCCTCTGTTTACATCAGCTGCTAAGGTGATGTGGCCAATTGCAGTGTAAACACTGAAAATTAAGTTAGTGGGGCAATTGTTCAGTTCTGCACTTGACAAAAGACTCGATCTGAGTGGACTTCTATAAACCAGGAAAAAAATATAATAAGAGTCATTAACAGGGGCGCTACTCATAAAATGTTCAAATTGATTTTTGTCCCATACGGCAATTTTCGGAAAACTTTTCTTTAAAACTAATGAATCGTTTACAATTTGATTTGATTTTCTGGAAAATTAGTTTCACGTGCATGAAAACCTAACAAATCCTATGAATAATCTAAATATATTCGTGTCCTTCTTAAACATGCTCATATATATCACGCGTACTCATGAATACTTTGAGCACACACGTGAATAAACTCAACTCTCGCATTATTATATCATCCCACCGCCGCTCTCTACAAATGTTTAAGCACATGATTGTATCCCACAGACAACTTTGCATATGGAAATGTATTTACGATGTCTACGCATAACAAAAGAGGAGCTAACAAGCCAGGGAGCGTGATTGTGATGATACTCTTGATGTCGGTGAAGGGAACAATATTTAATGCACCACCAATACTCGAGGCAATGAGTTGCCACTGCTGCGTTCACCATTGAACAGGAGCTGAGCAATAAATACATTGCATATCTTTACAATCACTAATACTCGAGGCAATGAGTTGCTACTACCGCGCTCATCATTGATCAGGAGCTGAGCAATATGTACATTGCAAAGATTTACAATCACTAATACTCGAGGCAATGAGTGGCTACTACCGCGTTCACCATTGAACAGGAGCTGATCAATAAATACATTGCATAGCTTTACAATCACTAATACTCGAGGCAATGAGTGGCCACTACCGCGTTCACCATTGAACAGGAGCTGATCAATAAATACATTGCATAGCTTTACAATCACTAATACTCGAGGCAATGAGTTGCTACCACCGCTTTCATCATTGATCAGGAGCTGAGCAATATGTACATTGCATAGATTTACAATCACTAATACTCGAGGCAATGAGTGGCTACTACCGCGTTCACCATTGAACAGGAGCTGATCAATAAATACATTGCATAGCTTTACAATCACTAATACTCGAGGCAATGAGTGGCCACTACCGCGTTCACCATTGAACAGGAGCTGATCAATAAATACATTGCATAGCTTTACAATCACTAATACTCGAGGCAATGAGTTGCTACCACCGCTTTCATCATTGATCAGGAGCTGAGCAATATGTACATTGCATAGATTTACAATCACTAATACTCGAGGCAATGAGTGGCTACTACCGCGTTCACCATTGAACAGGAGCTGATCAATAAATACATTGCATAGCTTTACAATCACTAATACTCGAGGCAATGAGTGGCTACTACCGCGTTCACCATTGATCAGGAGCTGATCAATAAATACATTGCATAGCTTTACAATCGAATTCCAAATACGTGCCAGAAATGTTTGCAGACTGTATTTAGAATTAGTCAAATAGAGGAATCCAGATACAGGGTTAATATATTGATTAGTTCCCTAGATTATTCCTAAATAGTAAACGCCAATACTTAGATGAAATTAATAATATTTCAGGAGTCTTAAATTTCTTTGACCATTTTATTTTCAGAGTAGAAACACAAGTTCAATCCTGAAGTAAGATGCGTTGGTGAACTTCTGACATTTTCGTCAGGAGCCCTCAGGGATGGACTTATGTGTCAAAGTTCTCTTCTACTGCAGCCAGAGAGCACCAGAAGTAAGTGAACTGTGAGGGGCTTCATGATAGCGCACTCGTCCAGCTGCTAACGTGGGCTGTGATTGGTGCGTCTCTTCTACTGTAGCCAGAGAGCACCAGAAGTAACTGAACTGTGAGGGGCTTCATGATAGCGCACTCGTCCAGCTGCTAACGTGGGCTGTGATTGGTGCGTCTCTTCTAC
>SDVV010028910.1:357-11892 GCA_016164225.1 Gammarus roeselii
ATGATGTATAACAGAGTGACGTAACATTATACTCGTTTGCATAACATCATCGTATCATACGAATGATGTATAACAGAGTGACGTAACATTATACTCGTTTGCATAACATCATCGTATCATGCGAATGATGCATAACAGAATGACGTAGCATTGTACTCGTTTGCATAACATCATCGTATCGTGCGAATGATGTATAACAGAGTGACGTAACATTATACTCGTTTGCATAACATCATCGTATCCTACGAATGATGTATAACAGAGTGACGTAACATTATACTCGTTTGCATAACATCATCGTATCATGCGAATGATGTATAACAGAGTGACGTAACATTATACTCGTTTGCATAACATTCAAATCATGCGAGATTTACCTAGAATCAATTAAATATTTTCGAATAAAATAATTATGCGAACTTACTTCAAAATATATCACAGTGACGATGCAATTTTGTGATGGTAACTTTACAATGTTTGACAACAACAATCTCAATAAATCATGTAAAAAGAATACGCTTATGACGCCCTGTTGTTCAGAACTGACGCGCCTTCTTGAACACAGCAACCAATTTCAGGCGCTAAGTAGAAACATTTTTTAAGTAGTGGAATTTGTTTAAGCAGTTGCATTCAACCCAACTTTTCTGTATCACGAATACCTTCGTAAGCACTTTCAAAGTCGTAATTTCCAGACAATTTCAGGACATAGCATAAATATGTCGTCGTACCAGCACTTTTACGCCATGTCGGCCTTCACCTATCGAACACTTATTCCTGGACCAGGCGCCACATCGTCCCAAACTGTGGCAAGCTCGAGCAACACGTAGCACTAGCAAACGAACTAGACGGACCGGCAACTATGGTATTGACGCCTGTTTTGGCTGTTCTCTAGTGCTGATCTTTAACACACTGCAACACCCGGCTCAGTTGCACAGTTGTAGCTGTATTCACATACAGTTGGAGTTTTTAATAGTGATGATAATTTTGGTATACAATTGCCCGATGAATTGTTTGCATGTCCCGCTGACGACCTCATGCTTGATGCAGTAATGATATCATGCTTGATGAAGTAATGATATCATGTTTGATGCAGTAATGACATCATGCTTGATGAAGTAATGATATCATGCTCGATGCAGTAACGACATCATGCTTGATGAAGTAATGATATCATGCTTGATGCAGCAACGACATCATGCTTGATAAATTAATGATATCATGCTTGATGCAGTAACGACATCATGCTTGATGAAGTAATGATATCATGCTTGATGCAGTAACGACATCATGCTTGATAAAGTAATGATATCATGCTTGATGCAGTAACGACATCATGCTTGATGAAGTAATGATTTCATGCTTGATGCAGTAACGATATCATGCTTGATGAAGTAATGATATCATGCTTGAAGCAGTAACGACATCATGCTTGATGAAGTAATGATATCATGCTTGATGCAGTAATGACATCATGCTTGATGAAGTAATGATATCATGCTTGATGCAGTAACGACATCATGCTTGATGAAGTAATGATATCATGCTTGATGCAGTAATGACATCATGTTTGATGAAGTAATGATATCATGCTTGATGCAGTAACGATATCATGCTTGATGAAGTAATGATATCATGCTTGAAGCAGTAACGACATCATGCTTGATAAAGTAATGATATCATGCTTGAAGCAGTAACGACATCATGCTTGATGAAGTAATGATATCATGCTTGATGCAGTAACGACATCATGCTTGATAAAGTAATGATATCATGCTTGATGCAGTAACGACATCATGCTTGATGAAGTGATGATATCATGCTTGATGCAGTAACGACATCATGCTTGATGAAGTAATGATGTCATGCTTGATGCAGTAACGACATCATGCTTGATGAAGTAATGATATAATGCTTGATGCAGTAACGATATCATGCATGGCGTAGTGACGACATCATGCATGGCGTAGTAACGACATCATGCCTGATGCAGTAACGACAACATGTTTGATGAAATAACGACATCATGCTTGATGTAGTAACGATACCATGCTTGATGCCGTAACGACAACATGCTGATGCAGTTACGACATCATGCATAGTGTAGTAACGACATCATGCATGATGTAGTAACGACATCATGCCTGATGCAGTAACGACATCACGCTTCATGCAGTAACGACATCATTCTTGATGTAGTAACGATATCATGCTTGATGCAGTAACGACATTATGCTTGATGCAGTTACGACATCATCCATGATCTAGTAACAACATCATGCATGGTGTAGTAACGACATCATGCCTGATGCAGTAACAACATCATGCTCGATGCAGTAACGATATTATGCTTGATGTAGTAACGACATCATGCCTGATGCAGTAACAACATCATGCTCGATGCAGTAACGATATCATGCCTGATGCAGTAACGACATCATGCTTGATGCAGTAACGACATCATGCTTGATGTAGTAACGACATCATGCAGGGTGTAGTAACGACATCATGCCTGATGCAGTAACAACATCATGCTCGATGCAGTAACGATATTATGCTTGATGTAGTAACGATATCATGCTTGATGCAGTAACGACATCATGCATGGTGTAGTAATGACATCATGCATGGTGTAGTAACGATATCATGCATGGTGTAGTAATGAAATCAATCGTGCCTGATGCAGTAACGACATCATGCTTGATGCAGTAACGACATCATGCTTGATGTAGTAACGACATCATGCTTAATGCGGTTACAACATCATGCAGGGTGTAGTAACAACATTATGCATCGTGTAGTTACGACATCATGTTGATGCAGTAACGACATCATGCATGGTGTAGTAACGACAGCATGCTTGATGCAGGAACGACATTATGCTTGACACAGTAACGACAGCATGCATAGTATTGGAGCGACAACATGCTTGATACAGGAACGACATCATGCTTGATACAGTAACGGCATCATGCATGGTGTAGTAACGACAACATGCTCGATGCGATAACGACGTCGTGCATGGCGTAGAAATAACATCATGCATAGTGTATTTGTTATGATCAGCCTCAGCTAGCAGATATAAATGTATGTGCCACAATGTCCATCCAGACATTCCCGTAAAGTTTGAGTCTTTCGCACTGCGCGAGAAACAGTGTAGCCTGTCAACCCTCGCTTAAGTTATATGGTGGGAAACCCTTGCTTTGCGTATTTCCTATCACCCTCTAGAGTGTTTCTTTTAGCAAACGGCAGTTCGTCCTCATATCAGATTTCTTGACCGAGAGACGTTGACATGTGTATGTCATTTGAGCCTTCCTGTTAAAATCAACGAGTCAGCAATTTGTGACCGGGATTCAATAACGAAGAAGGGCCGTGTTTCACTCTCATAGCCCAAGGTAACCTTAAATTGTAACGATTGTTGGGAGGAGTCTAGATAATGCCTTAGAAGCTAAATTTATTTGTATGCAATAAGGGTCAAGGATTTGGGAAAACACTGGGACTTCACACTTTGTAATAGAACAGCTTGGGAGGAGGTAAGCCCAATAGAACAGCGACGAACAATGACAAATACTCCGACATTAGGTCATTCCATAGGCTGTTATTAACTCCGTGTGATACTCGGCTAGATAATAGTATTACACTTTCATACTTAGATGCGTGTAATATTTCTTCCAGTGTTTATATGTCTCGTTTTTATATCTTCCTTCAGGGTGTTTTTTTTACTATTCTGTTATAAAACTACACTTTTAGTTCACGTTTTCTGTTCTGTTCAGTTTGATTATCTACACAATACACTTTTTGTTCTGTGGTGTCTGTTAATATCACAATCATTAATCATGCTCGTTTGAGAATTTCCCTGTTGACCTGTTACTATGTTCATAACTCAAAATAATATAATAAAATTCACGTGTATTATTCTGATAGTATTATACTCTACCGTATTTTAACAACCTTCAAACGAAAGATCGTAACATCTGGTGACAGCGGTCGCGGGATTTTCAAGTAAACAAATTAAAATTAAATAAATAACTCTTAAGCAAATTGAAATCATCACTTTAAAACAAATTGCTTCAAGTCCCCTTACACACTCTTCCATTAAGACACTCGACACTTGCCTCTCCTACCACGCGCTGCCAAAATAAACAAAACAACAATGGGAGATGAACGTCAACCGCAGAACTGCGCAGCTGCAGTCCGAGAGACCAGAGAGGGACGTGTTGGCCACCACTCTGCTGCCTGCACCCGCTGCCAGCGCACTTATTTCTGCCAGCACGGCAGATCTGGCCATTCCTGGCATTGCAACCAAAAACGCACTTGGACGGCCGTTTGTCCATTCCTGGCAGGTCAACAAAGGACAGCCACATCCGGGGACGGACCTATTCGCCAGGACCGGCTGTTACGACTGCCAATGACTACGACCAGCTGGATGACAGGAGAGCCAAAGTCGATCACGTCGACCAAACCTGACAGCGGCTAGGAAAATGTGACCCCCTTGAAGGAGTAACCTCACAGCCTCCGGGTGGCCATCAGAAACAAATATATATATACAAACTGTAAGTTGTTAAAGTAATAAGAAGCAAATCAAGAAGCCCATCAAATCAAGTGCGATATATCGGCCGTTCTCCCGTAAGAAGTGAAGTTAGAGAAAAGCAGTTACGGTTTTCTCAGAAAACTTTTAAATACTTCTTTTTTTTTCTCGAAAATATCAGCAAATGAGTCCAGAATTCGTTTTGAAATGAATTCAAGTATGTGCGCGTAAATTATTCGACCCGTCCTTCAAGCATTATTCATCGGATTGCGGTGACGTAAAGCGAATCCTGATATATAGAAAAAATATATATAATCATTCTCAAAAATTGAAAAATTAGTCAGAAAATGGATCTGAAAAATAAAACCAAGAAAATATATTCATGTAGATAATTAACAAGAGCCCGAAGTTCACCAGTGTAGTATATAAGTTCTCTTTTGTAGTATGAAAGCAATTTATGTGTCAATTGAAAGTAGACAACTTGTGATAAAAATTTAGATTTAGTCGATCACTAAAATTATGATCACTGGTTGAAAAATGCCTATCACATATCATTTACAGAAATTAAAAATGAGACATTGACGCGTGGTAGAGCTCGATAGATGTAAAAAATATTCCGACATTAGGTCGGTCATTCTCCCAAAAATTATTTAATGTCCCGCTCTGTGGGAAAGTTCATACAGTGTCTTGTTTTTCCGTCTCAAATTTCCAAGTACAATAGGCACAAATTTATATGACCAATTGTTCAGTTGACATGTCCAAACACACGATGTGCTATTATAAATTTCAATATTATTTCATGTAAGGTCGATTTCGTGTGTTGTCGATAAATTGCCGTGTTGCATTCAGGTCTGCGCAGAAGTGGGCCAAGCAATTTCAGGAAATTATAGTCCAATTTTCAAGAAAGTGTTGCAAGTGGGAGCACCACCGTCCGTAATTTTAAGAAATGGCCGTCGTGTGATGAGTTAGACGCAAAGGCAAGTGATGTGTGAGTTGGACTGATGCGATATGTGAGTGTAAAACGAGCAAATGCGTGAATAGAGGAATGAACGAACAAACCATCATCAACCCCACTCAAATCAATGACAGAACAAATCATGCGATGGCACGGGAAATAAAGGGAGACGAAGGCAAATCGTTTCTAAGCGACAATCACTGACACAGGTCAGACGCAGAAAATGAAAGGGTGAACCGTCTTAGTTTTTCATATTAAAAAACGAGCAAGCAGCTCTTCTCTGGGGAGGTGAGAACTGACCTACAAGCAGGCAAAACCAATCCAGGTATGCTTGAGTCCCATCTGACTCCGCGTACGTATATTAAGATCAGAATATCATAATGCCTAGCCTTGTCGTGGTCACTGTACGGACATCTGCTTTGTAAAATAGGCGAACGGCAGCCCATTCTAACCTAAGGGGACATGGCGTGGGAATACGAGAGAGTGAACCGGCATCATGAATTCAAAAATAAAAAAACCAATTTACTGATCGTAACCTAACAAAATACACCGCAACACTGCGTCCAACACGCGTTAACCAAAATAAACCAAACGTAGCACATCAAAGCCACTATTTGAATAGATGTCTTTTGATCAACGTGAAATGCAGTGTGTCCGACGTAAATATTAGAATGGTGCGCATCCGAGTTCAATTTATTGAATACATTAATAGTAGAGGTGTATATACGTAATTTATAAGAAGTGTGAGGTACAACCTGTCACCTGCGTGTGACATTTACTATGTCTATAACATTGTGTACGGCAATTAGTCTATACTTCATGTCTCCCGCATTGTGTAATTAGCTCAAAGGCTTTGTTTCCTTCTTGCATATGTTAGTTCAACGGTACCTTGAACCAACATACGCTGAAATGAGCAAACATAACAATAAAACTAGTAGACAATCTCTATCCCATCTGTAGGTGTCCCCCTGTCCAACAGGCAAAACGTTGTAAAGATCGGTCCAGCGAATTGTCAAGCAATGTTCAATAAAAATTTGTATACAGCACTTTCCAGCAAAATCAAATATGCAACCATGTCGCCAAACACTTGGATCGAATTTTTTTCACAATTGATTTAACCGTGCTACACATGCCATAACTCCTCTATGTTGCAAGCAGTCGCACGTACAGAGAATTGTTTTTTCTCGAAATTAAATTTACATTCAAATAACACAACCAATCATCTAGCACAATGTATTCCATAATATTCAGTCATGCCTAAAAACACCACGCAGCCAGTCTCCCACGTTGAACCTCTCACGGGTCTAGAAAACGACCCGTGAGAGAGTACTACGCCAATTTGTCAGTGCAGCGCCCTCCGCCAACGCGCACCACGAACTGAAAGTGGGGACACTTCCCTTTAATAAAAGGAGGGGGGGGTGTTATGATCAGCCTCAGCTAGCAGATATATATGTATGTGTCCCAATTTCCATCCAGACATCCCCGTAAAGCTTGAGTCTTTCGCACTGCGCGAGAAACAGTGTAGCCTGACAACCCTAGCTTAAGTTACACGGTAAGAAACCCTTGCATTGCGTATTTCATATCACCCTCCAAAGTGTTTCTTTTAGCAAACGGCAGTTCATCCCCATATTAGATTTCTTGACCGAGAGACGTTGACAAGTGTATGTTATTTGAGCCTTCCTGTTAAAATTAACGAGTCAGCGATTTGTTGCCGGGATCCAATAACAAAGAGGGGCCGTGTTTCACTCTCATAGCCCAGGGTAACCTTAAATTGTAACGATTGTTGGGAGGAGTCTAGATAATGCCTTAACAGCTAAATTTATTTGTTTGCGAATGAGGGTCAAAAATTTGGAATAACACCTCCCCTCAGAGTGATCAAATTGTAGAGTGGTTATCTTATTGGAGGATTATTTCAAACATATAAAGCAAGGCCCACCCCTATGTTAGTAGTCAGGTGGTGAAGTGATTGGGACTTCACACTTCATAACAGAATAGCTTGGGAGGAGGTAAGCCCATTAGAACAGCGACTGAAAATGTTAAATACTCCGGCGTTAAGTCATTCCATAGGTTGTTATTAACTTTCTGTGATACTTTGCTAGATAATAGTATTTTACTTTCGTGTTTCGGTGCGTGTAATATTTCCTGCAGTGTTTATATACCTCGTTTTTGTATCTTCCTACAGGGTGGGTTTTCTTTTTACTGTTCTGTTATATGATACTACACTGTACACTTTTAGTTTACGTTTTCTGTTCTGTTCAGTTTGATTATCTACACAATACACTTTTTGTTCTGTTGTGTCTGTTAATATCACAATCATTATTCATGCTCGTTTGAGAATCACTCTGTCGACCTGTTACTATGTTCATAATTCAAAATAATATAATGAAATTCACGTGTGTTCGTACCTTCTCTACCTTTCCTGTATTTTAACAACCTTCAAACTAAAGATCGTAATAGCAGGACCATGCATGGTGTAGTAACGACATCACGCTTGACGCAATAACGACATAATGCATGATGTAGCTACGACACCATGCATGGTACAGTAACGACATCATGCTTGATGCAGTAACGACATCATATATGGTGTAATAACGATATCATGATTAATGCAGTAACGACATCATGATTGATGCAGTAACGCCCTCATGCTTGAAGCAGTAACGACATCGTGCAAGGTGTAGTAACGACATCATGCTTGAAGCAGTAACGACATTATACATGGTGTAGTAAAGACATCATGCTTGAAGCAGTAACGACATCATGCATGGAGTAGTAACGACATCATGCTTGAAGCAGTAACGACATCATGCATAGTGTAGTAACGACATCATGCTTGAATCATTAACGACATCATGTTTGATGCAGTAACGAATCGTGCATGATGTAGTAACGACATCATGCGTGATGCAGTAACGACATCATGCATGATGTAGTAAAGGCATCATGCAAGGCAAAGTCTGTGCTGCAGCGAATTCTTCATTGTGTTGATCAGACAAGTTATAGGAATAAAGACCTATGACCTAGCCTCGTCAATGAATGAACTCTATTTCCTGCAACATAGGGTCACAACCCAATTATTCCTCGATGGAGGCCTATGACCTAGCCTCGTCAATAAATGAACTCTATTCCTTGCAACATGGGGTCACAACCCTATTATTCCTCGATATGGGGTCACAACCCTATTATTCCTCAATATGGGGTCACAACCCTATTATTGCTCAACATGGGGTCACAATCCTATTATTCCTCGACATGGGGTAACAACCCTATTATTCCTCAACATGGGGTCACAACCCTATCATTGCTCAACATGGGGTCACAACCCTATTATTCCTAAATATGGGGTCACAACCCTATTCTTCATCAATATGGGGTCACAACCCTATTATTGCTCACCATGGGGTCACAACCCAATTGTTCCTCAACATGGGGTCACAACCCTATTATTCCTCAACATGGGGTCACAATCCCATTATTGCTCAACATGGGGTCACAACCCTATTATTCCTCAACATGGGGTCATAACCCTATTATTCCTCAACATGGAGTTACAACCCTATTATTGCTCAACATGAAGTCACAACCCTATTATTTCTCAACATGGAGTCACAACCCTATTATTTCTCAACATGGAGTCACAACCCTATTATTCCTCAATGTCATCCCATTCTACAATTCTAAGCATATTATAATACTCCAAAAAAATATGTCTAGAGCTGCTTTTTTTGAATAACTGTAATTTATTGTCACAAACATTTATTCTACACAAAGCAAAGTTCTTGGTCAATTGCAGCGGGACCAACTGATTCACAAACAGGTCCAGAGAATGTTGCATGGTCTCACCATCAGACTTCTTCTTATTCGCTCTGGCAGAAACGAGCACCACTCCTCCTCCATTGGGCGGCGTCCTCTGGCTGGTTATCTCGCGTCAATTTCTGTTGAGAAATGATGTTTGCAACCCGCCAGAGCGATGTTTTGGCGGGGCCGTTGGAATCGACCAGATACAGGCCGTCACAGACATCATTACCGCAGATAGGGAAGGTGTTGGCACTGTGGTCTCGACCTTACAGTTCTGCAGCCCTCATCACTCGGGAGTGATGGCTCTGTTGTCTCGACCTTATTGCTCTGCGGCTCTTATCACTCGTGAGTGATGGTTCTGTTGTCTCGACCTTAATGCTCTGCGGCTCTCATCACTCGTGAGTGATGGTTCTGTTGTCTCGACCTTGTAGCTCTGCGGCTCTTATCACTCGTGAGTGATGGTTCTGTTGTCTCGACCTTATTGCTCTGCGGCTCTCATAACTCGGGAGTGATGGTTCTGTTGTCTCGACCTTAATGCTCTGCGGCTCTCATAACTCGTGAGTGATGGTTATGTTGCCTCGACCTTATTGCTCTGCGGCCCTCATCACTCAGAGATATTAGCTCGGTGATCTCGACCCTCCAGCTTTGCAGCCCTCATCACTTTTGTGTGTTGGCCCCGTGTTATCGACCATTCAACTCTGCAGTACTCATCACTCGCGGGTGCTACCTCTACTTAGCCCTCACCTAGATCTAGGGTAAAGGCAGCGGAATCTTGACCATTGCAACCCTTATCATTTAGAGGTGATGTCTCCATGGTTTCGACCAGCTGGCTGTACAGTCCTCCTCAATTGTAGGTGTTGACTCTATCAACTCATCCATTCAGCTTTGCAGCCCTCATCAATCGGGGGTGATATGTCTGAGGTCTCAACTATCTAGCTCAGCCAGCCTCCCCAATCATTCGGGGGTGTTGGGTCTGTGGTCTCGATCATGAAGCTCTGCAGCCCTCATCACTCGGGGGGTGTTATGTCTATGGTCTTGACCGTCGAGCTCTGCAGCCCTTCGCTTGCCATCCCTGCCTCCTTCATATGACCTTGATGTGTGTGTCACTGGTACAGGGTGTTTCTGACTCCTCCGTGTGACGCTGATGTGTGTGTAACTGCTACAGGATGTGAAGGTTTTTGGTATGTGACCATTTACTGAAAAAATGTCATGTATCGCCAACCAGTAATAATTATCTGATAGGTTTTTGGTTGTTAACTTGGATTTCTATAAATTTTATGAGACTGTTCATCAAATATATAATTTTAGAATTATCAGCAATATTTTTGTTTGACCCAGTATTTGCAGGAATACATAGGTAGGACGTGCTGCTATACAAATTACAAACTCAAGACACAAGAGATCACTGATAAACTTAATATTTTGTTGCGATGTGTGGAAACTGTCTAAGATTTCACCGAACATTTTAGGTGGTAAATAATAACATTTTAACTTTTATCTACAATGTTCTACGTTCCAACTACGACTCAAGTTTTATGCTAAATCAATCTTCAAACTCAGGAGGCCTTGTCATTGCCCCACCATTCGATGAAGGCCTATCATCAGAGCTCTCTGATGGTCTCTCATGATAAGGGTCCAGATCACACCTTGACAGGGCGGGAATGAGGCTAGTTTCGTCCCTGTAGTGGGCGTTAACGACCATGGACATGTTGTTTGGAAAATAATATGTTTCCGTTTTATAAATGTTTCACAGTTGAGTTCGGAATTAATTTAGTGTGAAAATTAATTCCTCGACGGAGAAGTGCAGTAACATAAACTTCTAGAACAATCCAAACAAATTATTTAAAACTTGTTTTATGTTTGTTTCAGACAACAAGTTAAATCACTAAAAAACATCTATCCGGTCTATCAAAAAGGCTCTTACCTTTTATACATCAATAACCGTACAACATGAGTTTGATTCAACATCCGTACAGTATGAGCTTGATTAAACCGTACAACATGAGCTTCATTCAATAACCGTACAGTATGAGCTTGATTCAATAACCGTACAGTATGAGCTTGATTCAATAACGGTACAGTCTGAGCTTGATTCAATAACCGTACAGTATGAGCTTGATTCAATAACCGTACAGTATGAGCTTGATTCAATAACCGTACAGTATGAGCTTCATTCAATAACCGTACAGTATGAGCTTGATTCAATAACGGTACAGTCTGAGCTTGATTCAATAACCGTACAGTATGAGCTTGA
>SDVV010028911.1:0-11892 GCA_016164225.1 Gammarus roeselii
TCACCCCCCAAGCCTCAACTCCGTAGAGTACAGTTGGGACAACAACGCCCTCATACAGCCCTCTCTTTGCTTCCATCTCCAACGTCCTACAGCTCATTACACTCTTCAGTGCACCCAGCACTTTACATCCCTCCTTCACTCGCGCCTTCACTTCAGTTTCCACTAGTTCAGTTCTCTCCACATGGGAGCCCAGATACTTAAAACACTGAACTTCCTCCAAAAGCTCTCCATTTAGGGTGACACTAATTTTGCTCGCATCGACAGTCCTCGAGCATCTCATTACTTTACCCTTATCCTTTTTCACTCGAAGCTTCCTCCTCTCACACACTCTACCAAACTCAGACACTAGCCTACATAGCTTCTCCTCCGAATCCGCAACCAGGGCCGTATCATCAGCGACGAGCCGAGACTGGCCGAAATAATTCGAGACAAGCCGAAATGAGCTAAGACAGAGGGGTCTCGGGGGACCTGGGGAGCTCGGGAAGACCCAAGGGACTTCGGTTACCCTCCGGAATTCATCGGGTTCTTTTGGGACACAACGGACCAATGCTACCGCCGCCCCCCACCCTATACCCTCAAACAATAAGTGCGAAATCAATAATCTGAGCAGTTTTTCTGCCCATGACGAACCTGCCCTTACTTTCTAATTAACGATCCTCAATTTTGTCACGTCTCATAATGCTGGTGTATGTGTGCGGGAATTCCTGTTTGTGATTTTGTGAAAGGGTGTTTTTCTTCAGTCTGTGCTCGCTCGCGCGTACACGGACCATATGAAGCTTCTGGGGTTGACCTGGACTCTCAGCTATAAAACCTTATGACGCGTTGCGGTTGGAGTTGATCTAATCTGTGAAGCCATAGACCTTGTACCAATTTCGACGATGCTATCTGTGCGCACTGGCGCGCGTGCATATTACTCTTGGAGTTCTGAATGGCTGGAGGCGGGGATTAGTTTTGTTTGAGTGTTTATCTCACCTGAATAAACAAATAGTACCTCTACTAAACTAGACCGCGTAGCTGTAAACATTGTGTTGCGTTGCTGTCGGAACTGACTTTGTCCGTGTTGCCGTAAACCTTGTACCAGTCTCGACGATGCTACCTGTACGCACTAGCATGCGTACATATTACGCTTGAAGTTCTAAATGATTGGAAGCGGCGATCAATTTTGTCTAAGCGTTTTTCATGTGCGCATCAGCGTGCGTCTGACAGTGCTAAAATTTTCACTTTTTTTTAACTATAACAGCGTTGTTTTTCTTGCACACTGAGGCTTGCAAGCCTACTGGATTCCATAATCATCGAGCCCTACGGGGAGCCTATTATGACTCGCGTTGAGGCTCTAGTGGAAATGAGAATCAAAATCAAACCCATAATCGTAAACAACGCTCTGCGTATTTCGACCGGCGCGTTTCGTTCCACTCCCATTAAATCCCTGATCATTCTTGCTAACGAGCTTTCTCTTCCGCTCCGAGAGACGAACTCTCGTTACAATACTATTTCAAGACCAAGAGCTTCATCAATAGCTCAACACTCAACCCCGCCACCCACATTCTCGATCATCGCCTATTTGTGGATAAGAATATATACCCACCTTTTTCCCTACGCCTGGACAACTTACTGACCTCGCTGAACATTAATCGCAAAACAATCAAGCCTTCATTCTCCTATCGAATTCCTCAAATCAACACACCAACGTGGATGATAAGCCACCGCTGGTCAACCTAGATTTGCAAGTGTTACCAAAAGCAACAACACCAACCAACACGTACCCCGAAAATTTTCGAGACTACTTGATGAACAATACTCTGAGCACCGCTATATATACACTGACGGCTCCAAAACAGTGGACGGTGTGGGAGCTGCCGCCGTGTGCGAAGGAACCTCACCTTCGGCAACCCTACCCCAAGAGAGGCTTCTGTATTCTCTGCAGAGCTGCACGCACTCGAATTAGCCATCTCCATTACAAAAACTGACCGCCTCCCCAATTATGTTTTATTTTCAGACAGTCTGAGTGCTCTCACTCAGCTGAAAACTCTACACTATGATCACCATGGCCTTTGTTGTATGCAACAGGACCTATTCACGATGTCCGAGACGGGCCAAGCGGTTGAGTTCTGTTATATCCCTGGACACGTGGGAATAAGAACAAACAAGCGTACAGATTCCCTCGCTAAGCTGGTGTCTACCCACCAAGAAAAATTCATCTCCATGCATTACCGTGACTGGTTTCCAGTCATCAACTCGCGTGTAACATCCCCACCCTAAAGCTAACGATTCACGATTCGCCCGGGGTCACGACCCAACCGGATGGGAGTGGACACCTCATTTCCTTTCAGACCCTTCTATTCTTAATCATTCACAATCTCTCCTTCTATACCCTATCGTGGATACACTCTTACCTTGTTCATTCCATCTACCCCGTGTGTCTTGTTAAAACTCTATTAACGTATCACTTCACTTATCACTTATCTCCCCCATATTTATTTTCAATATTATCTCCTGTGTGTTCTCAAATAAATATTTTTTCTCGTTACTGTTCTTTCATACTAGCTATTGTAAGCTAATTGCGAATTTCATCTTATTTATCACTTTCTCTCTGATCTTATTTGCTTCCTTTTATGTTATTATTTGTACAGTACAGGTTGTGGGACGCACTCCAAGGCGTTCGCGCGGCGACCGGTTTTGGTCCCCTGGGCCACTGCTGGTTGCGGTGGATGGGCCGCAATGTGAATATTTTTAGCGTGTCACTCCCTCTATTGTGGGTCCCGCTGTGACCCACATGTCTCCGCATGTGGCTTTGCCGAAAGATCGGATGGTTCTGTCTGGTGGCTGAAGGGACAGGGGTGTTCACTCCCTACCCAACACTCCGCTTTAGCTTCACGACTTTCGATTGAGACGGTAACCTCTCCGTGGGCGACGAGAGGTAGGATTATCCTATCATGAACTTGAAAAGGAGTCCAAGCCTAAGAGACCAAGTCTAGGTAGCCTCTCAGGGCGTTGGGCCCTACTTGTGATGACCTACTCATGGTCGTATCGCTAACTGACAGAGCCTCGTGGTAGGTTACAGAGTTTTCTGGCCGCATTTCCACAGTCTCCCTGATGTGCAGGGCATTTCAAGAGACTGAATCTTGTTGTGTTGCAACGATGGACTGGAACGACACAACAAAAGACTCCGCGCTAGCACCAGGACTCGGTGCCACACAGTAACAAGGTCCTTTCCCCCCAGGCTGCTCGTGGGAGAGACACAAGAGCAACAACAGCAACCCCTCTCATCTGTAATTGGTGATGTGGACCTAGAGAATAGATCGCAGGACAGATCTGAAAATGTGGTGGCCGCCACTCCAGGACGAAGGCCCGACAGAAGTCGTCGGAACCGCCAACAACTCCATGAACGATATGCTGAAAACCAAAAAGTACTTGAAGACCTCGTGTCAGAATAAATACTACACAAAGGCTTTTCGTAGCTAAGGCAGCCTTGGGAGAGAACCTGGCCGAAACGAACACAATCCAGTCTAATCGATAACTTCGCGCTGCGCTGAGAGGCCATCCAAAGCGCATCACGAAGCTAAATAATGGCTCCCTGTTGGTGGAGGTGAGAGACGAGGAGCAGAGCAAGAACATCCAGAATCTGAAAATGCTGAATAATATACCCGTGACAGTTGATGAGTACCCCTCTCAACACGATACAAGAGACCATCTATTATTAAAACAGACCAAACGCAAATCACCAGAATATACAGAGTGAAACGACGGCGTAACGTAATCGACGAGTACACTGGTGTCTACATTCTCACCTTCAAACTCTGCTCTCTACCTCCCGATGATCACATCGGCTGGACACAGTGCTCAGTCCGAGAATACATTCCTAACCACAGACGCTGCTACAACTGCCAAAAGTTTGGTCATGGAAGTGATGCTTGCCGATTAAGGAACAGAATAGGTACATGCTTCCGCTGCGGTGAGGACACACATGGCCACAATTGTGACCGACCTGCTAAATGTGCAAACTATTCAGAGGACCATCCTGCGTCATCACGCGACTGCTTCTATCACAGACTCGAAAAGAAGATACTCTGTGTTCAAGCTAGAGAACGCCTTTCCTACCCCGAAGCAAAAAGACAACTAACCGCTAAATGTTCCCACCCGCTTACTAGCTTTGTTGCAGTGACAGCGGGGATACCTATAACCACGGTTCCTCCTAACATTCAACATGATGCCTTTCCCCCTCCTCGAGATCGGGGAAGCGCGCGACGACAGTTCTCCGCACAGTCCGTTAAATCGGACATTCTCTCGGAGATACCTTCCCTCACTCCAACCTCGCCCCTTCCATCACTTGCTGATCTACTCGCAATAGGAGTCCCACACCTAAACCTGGACGATGACCTGACTGTGTTGGAGGCAGCACCACACTCCTCACCAGCAGCAGCACACACGCTCCTCACCAGCAGCACAAGATGAAAGACCGTGAACGGTCACCAACGACCAAACCCACCTTACTCCAAGCCCAACCTAGATTCCCCTTGGCAGCCGCGGAGGCCAACCAGGCTACTTCCCAACCCAAATGTCTTTCTGGTGCCTTTATTAGGGCACTTAACCCCCCTCTGTCTCTACCTGGCTTAGCCACTCTGGATTATAATCCTGAAGGAAGTGCGACGAACACACTATTAAGTGATAACCACCCCACACGATAATCGTCCCAAGCCGGAGAAACGCTTGCCGCTGACCAGCGCTAAGCGCACGGGCTCTGACCTGGACGATGATGATCCAAACGGAAATGACTCGTCGTTGACTTGTAGCCACAAAAGAAGCTCCAGCAATACGCGCCGAGCGCGGCCGACAGGCCCGTGAGTGACATAGTCCACAAAAGCGAAATTAAGCTACTTTACCAGTTCATGCCTAGACCTTAATTTTCTCTAACAAAAATAGCAATGTCTGATACCCTCGTCCTTCAGTGGAACATTAGAGAATATCGTGCTAACTAAGCTGAACTATTGCAACTAACCCAAACCTATAATCCAATGGTAGTCTGTCTCCAGGAAACTCTCCTGGAGCTGTACAAACCATCTTTTCCCAGTGGGTATAAAGCTCACTTCTTCTCGCCCACTGCCGATGCTCGACCGGGCACTGGCTTGGCTACAATAGTCAATCAAGCAATGACTTGCACTCCAATCTCTCTACAAACAACTCTGCAACCTCAGGCCCACAGAGTGGGCCTCAAACGCCCCGTTACTATTTGTAACCTATATATTTCCCCCAATGAAATACTCTTATGCGCACTACTTACTAACCTGGTTGGTCAACTTCCCGCACCCCATCTTCTTGTGGGTGATCTTAATGCTAAACACCCCCTCTGGGGGGGGAACATAGCTGATGAACGTGGAAGACTCTTCGAAGCATTCTTTCTATCGTCTGATATTGCGCTCCTTAATTCCGAAGAGCCGACGCACTTCCATACCCAGACAGCCTCGTTATCGGCTATTGACTTATCCTTCTGCTCCCCAAACCTATGCTCAGACCTTGCCTGGCAAGTGCTTGAGGAGCCCTACGGGGGTGACCACTACCTCATCACCATCACTACTTTCCATCCAGAAGATACTTCTACCGCTCGCCCATGCATAATGCGTAAAGCCTACTGGCAATCGTTCACCGCTCATAAAACAACACCTCTCCCACCTCAGGACTTATCCTGTGACAAGATGGTGGAAAACTTTGATAGTACCCTCCTTCACGCTGCTGACTGCAGCATCCCTATAACCAAGGGAACACCACGTAAAATTAGGACACCCTAGTGGAGTGACCTTTGCAAAATAGCAAAACGGCAAAGGATGCGTGCATTCAATCGATACCGGCGCACATTGCAATAGCAGATAAAATTGCGTATAAGCGAAAAACTGCAAGAACACGAAATACATGCTTTCTGTCTCGAAGGGAATCGTGGCAGAACTTCATATCGTTCATTTTTGTGAACACACCTATGTCTAAAGTGTGGTCCCGCATACGAAAAATGACGGGAAAGTATTGTTCTCATCCACTTCCCTATCCTTAAGGATGGAAGAAACGACCCACGCCAATCCACAAGAAGTCTCTAAACACATTGCAACACACTACTCCTCCGTCAGCTCGGATTCTGGGTACAGCCCGTCTTTCCGTAACTCAAGGCGTACTGCAGAACAAAATTATCTGGTTTTCTCCATAAATTCTCCTATAGCTACCTTACAATGAGCCTGTCACGTTACGCGAAGTCCTTGGTGCAATTCGCACCTTCAACCCCTCTGCTCCTGGTGAAGATCGAATCTCCTACGAGATACTCCTGCACCTACCTCTGCACTCTCTTACTCGTGTTTTGTTTACAACACAGTCTGGTCTACCCACTCTTATCCCGACCGGTGGAGGTAGGCAGTGGTTCTGTCTTTCCCAAATCCTGACAAGCCTACCGATGAATTGCCCAGCTACCGCCCTATATCCCTCACCTCGTGTGTAGCGAAGGTTCTGGAAAAGATTGTGAATGTCCAACTGACCTCGCACCTGGAAGCAAATTCACTCCTTACCCCATAATAATTCGGATTTTGAAAGATACTAGCAGCGCAAGACGCATTACTACGCGTTGTGACTGCTATCCAACGTGCCTTGGACCGTAAGCATCACACTGTTTGCGTTTTCTTTGACCTTGAGAAGGCATACGATACAACCTGGTGCTATGGCATCCTACGAGAGATCCATCGGATGGGATCAGTGGTATTCGACGGAGAGTCTTCCGGACTTGAATCGGCAATCAACTCTCAAGCTTACATACCCAAGATTAGGGGGTCTCCGAAGGTAGCGTCCTTACGTGTACCCTATTCGCGATTGCCATAAATGGGATCACGGGGTGATCCCTCCCTCCATGAGTGGGTTGACGACTTTATGATGTACGGTACTCATCGGCGCCAGTTGTATCCCAACTCCATCGTCAACTGCAGAGTGCAATTGATCAGGTGGTTCCTTGGACAGAATATCGAGGCTTTTCAATATCTAAAGACAAAACATGTGCACTTCATATCCATCGGTCCCGCACACACACGGAACCAGACCTCAGACTCTAGGAAGAAATGATCCCTTTCCTACCAACAGTCCACTTCCTAGGACTAATATTTGACCAGAAACTAACCTGGAAGTAACACGAGCAGCAGCTGATGGTAGAGTGCTTACAGCGATTTATTATTTCTTTTGCATCGTACTTCACCTGAAGGGCAGACAGAACAACATCATTACGCCTTTACCGCTCTATCATACAGTCTCAACTGGACTATGGAAGCGTTGTCTACGGCTCCGCGAAACCAAATATTCTCAAAACACTAGAACTAGTTCACAATGCCGCCTTTCGCGTTTGTACTGTAGCTTTCCGCTCCTCCCCTATTGTCAGCCTCCTTTGTGAAACCGGTGAACCTAGCCTAGCCTTGCCTTGCGACGAGAACAAATCGACCTCAAGTTCTATTGCCATAGCCTAACTCGCCCCACCTCCCCTACATGTACCACAATCCGACGGTTCCACCCCAATCTGGCTCCCTCCTCGAGCATCTCACAGCGTATTGAGCATCTCACTGTTGAGCTTGGGCTGCAACATATCATGGCGGACCTGCTCCCGCGAGATGCTATTCCCATCTGGCGTATACCAGAAAATACGCTCTGCCCCACTATCTTTCTAGCCAAAAGGCAGATGTTGCACCACAAAATCTCCAAGCTATTTTTATAGCTCATACAGAGACCCATCACGCTGGTAGCTTGCATGTCTTCACTGATGGATCGAAAGACGACGATGTTGTGCAGTGGTACTCCCCGGGCGCGTCGTAGCTAGGAGACTCCCGTCATCAGCATCAGTTTTCACTGCGGAACTCACGCCCATTGATGACGCCCTCTTGGGAGCCGATATTCTTCTAGATACCAATATCTCAATCTTTAGTAATTCGCTTAGCGTGCTTCAAACCTTAAAGGCCTTCAACAATTGCCATCCTGTTGCTTCAGCAATCTTGCGCTGGCTTGTGCGATTGTCCTCCAAAAACAAGAACGTTTGTTTGAGCTGGGTTCCGGGCCACTGTGGGGTGGTGGGTAATAGGCTGCAGCGGCACCTGACCCAGTAGAACAACGTCCACTCCCATATGAAGACTTTTACCCAGCGATTAAAAGAGCTGTGCGAAATAAATGGAACATGGAATGGTCTGATGTTCCTATGAGAAATAAATTGCGCATTATCGACGACACGCCTACACCCTGGCTCTCTTCAAGCAGCCGTTCTCGACGGACTGAGGTAACTCTATGCCGATGGAGAATTGGACATAGACTAACGTACAGACACCTGATGGAGGCGTCGTCACCCCCATACTACATGGACTGTTCAGTCCATCATATAATTGCTCACGTCTTAGCAGAGTGCCCCACCTGGACGGAACGTTGACGCACATACTTCCCCAGGAGCCGGTTCCTGGACCTTCCTAATACTGCTTACTGAGTTCCCTCAGAAGCCATTCAGTGCGGAACCGCTCCTCAACTATCTCGAGAAGCCAACCTCTTAGCTGAAATCTGATCTGTTGTGAATTGATCATACATAATCTTGCTTACCGATAGACTCCTCCTTCTCGAAGTACCACCGTCTTCCTTGCTCATTGTGAGTAGAACACATCTGTGACCTAAGCATACAATGAGTCGAAACAATCCCGGAGACTGACGATGACTTGTCGATGACTTGTCGCAGCACTGGCTGCTGGACTTATGTTCGCTGCCAGAAAGACACTGAGTCCAGCGCACTAGGAATTCTTAACACTCTAATCTAATCTCGTATAATATCCCGATGAAACTACTTTTGGCAGCAGAGGGGACAAAAGATGCTTGCAGTCAAACCCTCCGTAGGAGATTGGGAAACCAAGTTTTCTAATCGAAGAGACCGAGTGTTCATCAACCGCCTGTTCACGGGACACTCGTGGATAACCCACAACTACCTAATGGTTGTAGACATGGAACCGGACGCGCCACAATGCCCTTGTTGCCACCAGGTGGCAATCAGCGTGAAACACTAACTTAGGGATTGCAATGAACTCTCGCAGCAGCTCGACAAGCATTCGCGAGCCCCCCATGCAACCTACAAAGCCTGCTTATCGACCTCGTCTACTGGAAAAAAACTAATTTCTTTCGAAAAACATGCCGGCCTATATGAAATTGTTTAATGATAATAATAAGAAGAAGAAGAAGAAACAATCCGTGGTTAACTTCTCCCCGTTTCTGAACACGCTCGCCTGTTTGTAGATCACAGCTAAAGCATCTACATGACTACTTCGTGCCCTGAGTGGGAACGTGCGATGACTCACGTTGAGGCTCCGGTGGAAATGAACCCCAAATCGAATCATAAGCCACCACCGACATTGCTTGTAACCACTTCTCAAATGCTCTTCTCGAGTGCGTCACCGCTAGTTTAACCTCGTCGTTTCATCAGTCGCAGTCCTTCCTCTTACACCCGCCCACACGGCTCACGCCACACACCGTTTTCGCAATCTCAAAATTCTCAACCAACGCACATCTGAACGTCTCCCATTCTTCCTCAACATAACTCAGGTCTTGCACTTGCACACTGTCATATTCCTTCCTCGACGTCTGCTGGAACTCCTCAGCTTTGCCTGCCTCATTCAGTTCATTCATCTTCACTACCTCATTTTCTCATCCCACTCTTTTGTTCATCTTCCTGCTTTGTAGATGGTCCGACATTCCTCTCCTTAACACCCGCACATCCAGCAGCCTCCCCACCACTCTCCGTGAAATCAGCACGAAAACCATCAGCGCTTTCTCTACCACTGCACCATGGGCCATCTTTACTCATGTGTGCGAGTGGATATCTCGCTTCTTGAACAAGCTGTTTCCAATCATGTGCTCATACTCCAAGCACAAATCTATCCGGTTCTCTCCATGTCATATCTACCGGGAACGCAATACTTCCTTACCTCATTCACTACCGCAACATCTCCATCTTTCACATTTAGATCACACAGTACAACCACATTATATTGACCTCCAGAACACACAACCTACGTACACAGGTTGACCCAAAAAAATTCTCCCTCTCCTCTTCATCCTCCTCGCTACCAGGTCCGTGCGCTCTGACAAACGCCTATCTTTCTATGTCTCGCATAACTTTTCTTCTACTCGGTAACGCTACTAGCCGACCGATCACTATATATCAACGCCACATCTCCTCGTGTCCATCTTCTCTCCACGCACGACTTCCTTCCACTTACATACGCCCCTACATTTCAACTTCGTCTCTACCAGCGCTAACCTATCAAACTTCATCCTCACAAACATCTTACCAATCTCTCTCCTCTTAGCTTCATTCGCACTACAACCACGCACATCCAGCGCCCGTAACAATAGGGTTCGGTGAGACGTGAGCCTCTCGTCCTTAGCCTTCTCGCTCCGACTCGTTTTGGCGCCTCATACGACAAGTAAGAGGCTGTGATAACAGAATTGTTAGTGATAGAAGGACTTTGACTCCAGTGCACTAGAAAGCCTTGACACTCTAATCTAATCTAATAAAATTGCTATCCCCCGCCACAGATCAATGTAGGTAAATGGTAGGTCTCTCAATCGTCTGGATGCCAATGTTTCTAACATGGTCGTTTTTTTAATTTTAAAGCGGTTTGCATTGACGAGTTTGGTGGATGTGCTAACCTCATTGAAATCATTGACGATCGACTGGTGCACTTTAATTCGTTGTTAGGACCCAGTGGTGAGGTTCGCCTATAGTTGTAGTACAGGACGCGTATCTCGCCTATTTTCGCATAAACGGTAGACACCGGTATGTTAAGCGGAGTGTACAAAACTTTACATGTTAATATGTATATTCTATATAGTATGTTAATAGATTATGTAAAGCTACATGATTGTCTAATCCCTACGCATCATTTCTATTTACCAATATGTGACTCCTAGCTGATACCTAGTTGTACTAGGTATCCACATTCAGTTACCATCTTGATGTCTTCAGCTGAACCCATGTTCTTCTGACATTTACAGGCACAGTTCATCCTTGCGCTGGAGTTTCCTTCAAAACCTGTGTACGTGCTCTACATTATTATAGTATCGAGTTATTCAATTCGTTCGTCAAGACCTGTCTCCAACACCACTAGTCCACTTCTGCCATATATTCTACAAAACAAACCAACACGAGACAGACGATCACTTGATGCAACACTATTTGCTGGTTTGACGTACGGTGCCAGGACAATGTCTCCAGCGCACTAAAAAATCTCATTACTCAAATGTAATCTTAAATTTGTTCTGCCTGTTCCAACGATCGCGTTATCAAAAAGGTTCAGGTCACAAGCTGCACCATTGCTACATCGGCAACCTTTAATAAAAGTCGTGTTTTTCGGCAGAGGGTTGTGCGTGAGATTGATATGGACCAAAAAGAACCTAAAAACCTCGGGGCGGGTGCACTTAGCAGCGACCCTACCGACCGCAACTTTTCTCGGATGGTCGAGCTGTCTGCGCAAGGCTACTCGTATGAGGCCATCATGAAGATTTTTGGCAATGAGCAGAAGCGTCGTTATCAGGCTCTGTATGCTAGGGAAGAGTACGAGAGAAAGCAGGCGCTCGAGGCTCAACAAGCTGCCAAGGTGAGCTGTTTACGTGCTAGTACCTTATGATGGACTACATACTGTAGCTATACATTTCTATGTCTCCCGGCGTTAGCTTAGAAGATACATCGTTTACACAATGCCACTGTTTTTTAGCAGAATGATGTGCGTCAAGTATCATTCAAATGATTTTGCACTCCAATTATCCGTCAGTCTGTGGCAATGCTGTGACAAAAAGCGCAGTTCGTCTCTCCGTTGTTATGCTCCTACCAAAGTTATGAATCATGATAAGCAATAT
>SDVV010028912.1:0-11891 GCA_016164225.1 Gammarus roeselii
TATATGTATGAAGTTAGAATTCAAAAAACAACACCTCACCGCGTATGTATGAATAACGATTTTTTTGTTTCTTTTTTATTCTCGCTGTCGTTTTATACACGCTCCCTATTTTTTAGATAACACTTTGTGATAAACTCGATATAGATATTGATCTGATTTGATGTTCATTTTATATCATTAAACGTACTTTCGATTTGTGTACATTTATGTATAGATTTAAGATGAAAAGAGTACCATACTGTTAATGCGAGAATAAAAAATATATATTATTTTATGTACGTCCTGCAGTATTTGTACCAACCCACAGCGATAACTCAGGCATCTGCTCGCCGATAGATCGAGAGTACAGTTCGCCGCCTGTGATCATGCTGGGCGCAGCACAGACTGAGCGCAGAACATGACACAAGGCGCAGCAGCAGAATGTTGGGCGCAGCCACGGTAGGGGCGTATGAGAGATGTTCTGTTACACAAAAGGACATGTGGATATGAAGGCATGTACACACTTGAAGTACTTCCGTACAGTGAACTGTGAATTCAGGTTCAGTGCGTGGAAATTGGGAGGGGGCTGAACAGTTCAGGGGGGGGGGATGATAAGCAGTTCAGGAGGGGATGCTGAACAGTTCAGCAAGGGATGATGAACAGACCAGAAAGGGATGATGAACAGTTCACCAAGGGATAATGAACATTCAGAAAGGGATGATGAACAGTTCAGGAAGAAATGAAGAACAGTTCAGGAGGGATGATGAACAGATCATAGGGGATGATCTGTTCATCGGGAGATACTGATGAACAGTTCAGGAAGGGATGAAGAACAGTTCAGGAGGGTATGATGAACAGTTTAGGAGGGGATGATGAACAGCTCAGGAGGGGATGATGAAAAGTTCAGGACGGGATGAAGAACAGTTCAGGAGGGGATGATGAACAGTTTAGGGGGGGATGATGATCAGCTCAGGAGGGGATGATGAACAGTTCAGGAAGGGATGAAGAACAGTTCAGGAAGGGATGCTGAACATCTCAGAAGGGGGTGCTGAACAGTTCAGGAGGGGATGATGAACAGGTCAGGAGGGGATGATGAACAGTTCAAGAAGGGATGAAGAACAATTCAGGAGGGAATGCTGAACAGTTCAGAAGGGGATGATGAGCAGTTCAGGAGGGGATGATGAACAGCTTAGGAGGGGATGATGAACAGTTCAGGAAGAGATGAAGAACAGTTCAGGAGGGTATGATGGAACTTCAGGAAGGGATGAAGAACAGTTCGGGAGGGGAGGATGAACACTTCAGGAAGGGTTGAAGAACAGTTCAGGAGGGGATGCTGAAAAATTCTGGAAGGGTTGAAGAAAATTTCAGGAGGGGATGATGAACAGTTCAGGAAGGGATGATGAACAGTTCAGGAGAGGATGATAAACAGTTCAGGAAGGGATGATGAACAGTTCAGGAGGGTATGATGAACAGTTCAGGAGGTGATGATGTTCAGTTTACGAAGCAATGCTGAACAGCTCAGGAGAGGATGCTGAACAGTTCAGAAGGGGATGATGAACAGTTCAGGAAGGGTTGAAGAACAGTTCAGGAGAGGATGATGAACAGTTCAGGAGGCGATGATGAACAGTTCAGGAGGGGATGATGAACAGTTCAGGAAGGGGATGAAGAACAATTCAGAAAGGGATGATGAACAGTTCAGGAAGGGATGAAGAACAGTTGAGATGGTGATGATGAACAGTTCAGAAAGGGAAGAAGAACAGTTCAGGAAAGGATGAAGAACAGTTGAGATGGGGATGATGAACAGTTCAGAAAGGGAAGAAGAACAGTTCAGGAGGGGATGATGAGCAGTTCAGGAGGGGATGATGAGCAGTTCAGGAGGGGATGATGAACAGTTTAGGAAGGGGTGATGAACAGCTTAGGAGGGTATGATGAACAGTTCAGAAAGGGATGAAGAACGTTTCAGGAGGGGATGACGAACAGCTCAGGAAGGGATGAAGAACAGTTCAGGAGGGGATGATGAACAGTTCAGGAAGGGATGAAGAACAGTTCAGGAGGGGATGCTTAAAAGTTCTGGAAGGGATAGCGAACAGTTCAGGAGAGGATGATGAACAGTTCAGGAGGGGATGATGAACAGTTCAGGAGGGGATGATGGACAGTTCAGGAGGGGATGATGAACAGTTCAGGAAGGAATGAAGAATAGTTCAGGAAGGGAAGCTGAACAGTTCAAAAAGATATGATGAACTATTCAGGAAGGGATAATGAACAGTTCAGGAGGGGATACTGATCAGTTCAGGAGGGGATGCTGAACAGTTCAGGAAGGAATGCTGAACAGTTCAGGAGAAGATGCTGAACAGTTCAAGAGGGTATGCAGAAAAGTTCAGGAGGGTATGCTGAACAGTTCAGAAGAGGATGCTGAACAGTTCAGGAAGGGATGCTGAACAGTTCAGGAGGGGATGCTGAACAGTTCAGGAAGGGATGCTGAACAGTTCAGGAGGGGATGCTGAACAGTTCAGGAGGGAATGCTGAACAGTTTAGGAGGGGATACAGAACAGTTCAGGAGGGGAGGCTGAACAGTTCAGGAGGGGATGTTGAACAGTTCAGGAAAATTGTTACGCTTTACTTCATGTGATGGAGGGACAGGGGGGAGTGTTCACCTACATGACTTTTCCGGTAAATTTGTTGTGTTATATTCTACCTATATAGATAGACACAGAAACTGCAGAGACAGTTTCAATTTGACAGCATGCAAACTCAAACTGAAGTAAAATATTACTCCAGCTTTTATATCCAAAAACCCACAAATTAATTCAAATTATCGTTTAATTTCGGTGTTCGACTTTTTTTCAAGACTTGTGAGAGATGCGTGGCAACCAGGCTTGTTAATTTTGTAGTTCCCCACGTCAGTTTAGCTTCTCAATAAAAGTTTTGGTCGGAGATGCAATAACAAATTTCTTCGACGCTAATCGAGATATTCTCAATAAAAGAAACATTGTTATCGGTGCATTTATTCTGCTCGAGAATGCCTTTGATGCCGACGAACATTGTGTTACTTAAACAACTTAATTGTTGTGGTACTGAAGGGCTTTCTTTGGGCTGGATGACTAGTTGTCTCTAAAATCGCACGTAGTGGGTATAATTGGGTTTTCATATTTGTAATTTTAAAACTAATAATAAAGGTGCTCCGGAAGGCAGTATCTTGGGTCAATTATTGTTTATTTTTTATATTAACCATCTCCCAGATGTGTTTTTCTCAATTGCATCTGTTTTCTTGGCCGACGATACGACTCTCCCAGCAAACAAAACAACTATGGAACTCTGATAACCGAAATTGATTTTGAGCTCAATCGAATTTGACTGGGGATTCTGGTCAATTGGTTGTCTGTAAACGCTGACAAATCAACGGCTGTATATTTTTTACCGTGGGCAAGATATGTTGATAATAAAGAGGTGAATTTGCAGATTTCGCAAAAGTTTCTCGGCGTGCATGTGGACACAGATTGGAAATTCTGCGTCCATATTTTAAAAATCTGCAAGACATAATTTGAAATCAATTCTTACGTTTATAATTTTTTTTATGAATATATATTATAGCCTCGTTCATCCTTACTTATTCTACTTCAATATATTCCTGGGCGGAACTCACATACATCATAATAACCCTCCCATAAATCACAATTACCTCACCAGGAACATGTACAATTTTATACCAACCTTTCAGCACCAGTCGCTCACTCATCTCTCAGTGTGTTATTTGCAGTGCCGAGGGTGTAGAACACCCTGCCTTCCTCACACAGGGAGACTGTCACCATAAACAGTTTAAAATGTGCACTTAGGCGATTCAATATTCATTCCTACGTTAATGTGTGAGTTGTAGGAAACCTGCACGATATTCCTACTGAGTTATTGTGATTTGTTTGATAACACGTTTGCATATAATATTGTTTCAGTTGTTAATAGTGGTGGAAGGTTGTATGAAGTACAGAGTCGAAGTGGTTTTAAATGATAATTTGTTTCACTATATCATCAACGTTGGTCTTAAATGTAGCTCTAAATCATCGAGACGCTTTCTCCGGATCGGTCTCATGACATATATTCACATTAGGTTGAATGTAACGTGGGGAAACTATATGATTCTTTCGCTGTAGACTATCCATGAACAGTCATCTTTCGCTACTGCGCATTTTGTAAATATTGCTCGAACGATCATTCTTCTATTGATTTTTATACATTTTTATGTAGGAACTTATATTTTCCTAAATCTCAAATTGTCTTTTCACTTGGCTGTCCATCTTGTGCTTGTATTTTTGAATGCGTTGTTGATTGAACGTAGTTTATCTTTATAATTGGAACCAGCTGCTCTACAATCTTTGCATCCAGTTCTTATATCGTTAAATGCTTCAGTTAGCCCATGAAAATATTCCTTTAACTTATTTCAAACTGTTCCTTAAACTGTTCTTCAAACTGTTCCTTAAACTGTTCCTTAAACTGTTCCTTAAACTGATCCTCAAACTGTTCCTCATAGACCGTCAGCTTGAAATTACTCTTCCTTAATTTTCTATAACGCTGTATGCATGGTTGTAAGAGTGAGAGAGTGTGTGTTATGTGTAGGTGTGTGTGTGTGTGTGAGTATGTGTTCCATGACGTAGTACCAGTGATGTGTGTGCGTATGTCGTTTGTTGCCTGAAAGTCTTATATTTATATGGGGGTTTGTTGTGACATATTTTACTGACGTGTTGGTCCAATAAATCATTTGATTTGGTTTGATATTATTTGATTTTATGCAGTAAGTTTAAAGGTGTAGAAACTAACTTTGATATTTGATAAGATAATTCGAAACAATATCGAAATGGCGTAGGTCTATCAGGGGACAGAAACGGAGATGATTCACGCTGAAGAATTTTTCTGAAAAGAGAAACACAATCACGGACACGGGCAGATTTATACATTCAACAACCGCCGATGTTAAAGATGGCGGAAGTGATGGGGCCAGTTAGTTACCTAGTTGATTGTTGCACGGGACAGTTGGGGTCAATGCGGTCAGTTGGGGTCAATGCGGTCAGTTGGGGTCAATGCGGTCAGTTGGGGTCAATGCGGTCAGTTGGGGTCAATGCGGTCAGTTGGGGTCAATGCGGTCAGTTGGGGTCAATGCGGTCAGTTGGAGTCAATGCGGTCAGGGAAGGACGAGGGATGAAAATTGCGGGACAGGTGCAATTATTTCGTTTGTGAACAGGTTAAAAATGAGAGGTTTTGAGGTTATTGTGGGTCAGTGATGTTTCTGTTGGGTCATTTAAGGATTATTATGGTTATTGAGGTAAATTCGAGGTCATCGATGGTTATATAAGTAATTGAGGGTCATTCAGGGTAATTGGGTTCATTAGGCTAATCGAAGGCCATTTAAGGTCATTGAGGTTCATTTTGGTCAATGAAGGGTCATTTGGATGAATAATTTGAAGGTTGCTTAGAGTTGTAAGAAGATTGAACGTAATGTAAGATCATAGACAACAATTTAAGTTTTTTTAAGATAATATTAGAACATTAAGAATAATAGTGTCAATGAGGTTCATTTAGACCATTAGAAGTAATGGAGATGATACAAGGGCATTAAGAACTAAGAACTATGGCAAGCTACTGAACCAAACAGGAACACTCTTAAGCGTTTCCGAACTACCGCATTGTTGCTTGTTATTCATCTATAATTCATCCATTATTCGTCTATTATTCATCTATAATTTATGAAATGATTCGTCTATTATTAATCTATTATTCATCCATTATTCATCTACTATTAATCTATTATTAATCTATTGTTCATCTATTATCCTTCTATTATTCATTCATACATTATTCATATATTATTCATTTCCTATTCAACTATTATTAATCTATTATTCATCTATTGCACAGCACGCAGAAAATACCTGTAATGACTTCTATCGATTAAAAGAATGCTTCCTTCAACGACTACCTTCAATGACAACCTTTAACGTTATAACATTTATGACTACCTTTAATGACTACCTTCGTTGACTACATATAACAGTATACCTTTAATGACTACCTGTACTGACTACCTATAACGGTATATATTTAATGACTACTTCCAACGGTATACCTTTAATGACTACGCTTAATAGCTACCAATAATGACTACCTGTAATGACGACTGTCGATTAAATGTTAATAAACTGGCTCTTATCAACTAAAAATTATACTCGAAAAGCAAACCTATTGCATGAAGGTTGAAGGACACACGCTGGCTGGACTGGATACGCCATTTATGATATCACTCCTTCTAAAGAATCGCAGGATACAACGCTTGCCTCATCTTGTCGCATCTGTAGTAAACATATCTGAAGAGTAAACAGAATATGTTATTTGTTTGAAGATAAATACCCGCTACTCCGTACATATGGGGACATGGTTTGCTCTAACAACACTTCTTGATCTTTTTGTTGGAAAAATTCCGCGTGTCGAGTAAAATATATAACGTTGTTACAATTTTCAGAATGTACATATTAACGCGCACACAATTAGTGCTTGAATACATTAACACCAGCCTCGTCAACCGATGTTTAATTTTATGAGCCGTAGGGTGCCCAACAATGTTTCATTTTATGTGCCGTAGGGTGCCCAACAATGTTTCATTTTATGGGCCGTAGGGTGCCCAACAATGTTCCATTCAAGAGCGGGGCCCAATGCATGTATATTATAATGTGTTTACCAGTCACATTCAGATTATTTTCTGCGTCCCCTTTACATTACTCGAGGTATAGGTAATGTGGTTCCTTATGTTGGGCATTCTGCTCTCCTAAAAAGATGATTCTCCTTTAAAGTCAGTGCAATTTGTATAATCAGAATTTAAGCTTTTTTGAGTTACATTTACGTTGATTTTATTGATTAAGTATGACCAAACTTTGACAATAGCTTTTGGAATAACAATGTCCTCCAATAATGTCCATTGCTTAGTAGATGTTTAGTAATAATGTCTTCCAATAATGACATTTGCTTAGTAGATGTTTAATAGTAATGTCCTCAAATAGTTTCCATTGCTCAATATGTGCCCAATTGAAAAACACCTCTAGTATAAGTTAATTTTAAATAGTTTTGTAATAAATGTTTTTTTTGGGGCTCTCACAGCACAGAAAAAAATATTTGGGTGGAATAATAATAATTGAGATCAATTTATAATAAGATTAATAAGTAATATTACTCTAATTTAAAAACATGAAGATTCTTCTCCACAGAAACTCAAAGTATTAAAAATTTTGTTTCCAATTTCTTTAAAAATAAATTATACTTACCCCATTACAACAACATTTACAGCATCTACACTGATACTAACATCAGTCGCTGGCGTATAGAAGCGGTAATGATGTAAAATAACAGGTAAACAATATTTGAAACTGAACGTGGAAAAAAAATTAACATTCGCGAGTTTGTTTAAATAAAAAGCTCGATGTCTTTTATATTATGATTAGAAAAACAATTTTGAATTAATTTGACTCCTAAGTTGTAAATCGACCAACATTTGATTCATTTTTGCCAGATATATTGACAGTGTGAGGATGATTTGCTTGTTACTTATCATAGTAATATATCATATTCTTGTTTACACGTTACACGATCACTGCTCACCCCCCCCCCCACCCCCACTCCCTCCCTCTTCGATTGTGTGCAATGAATGGTTAATAGTTAATAGACAAACTATTCTAATTTCAACAGGAATATTTGACGGTCGCTTGGAACACATTATTTCTAGCACAAATACTGCAAAATGAAGAGCTTCAATTGCTGTAAATTGGTTGAATGCAAAAGGTGCACAACTGAGCTTCTCGTGATTGATCAGTATTGCTCAAATAGCAATGTCATCATCAAAATATTTTTGTTACCACTTCCAACCCAAATCGCATCACAACAGCTGTCACAGCAATATCCCGAGCCGATATATTTCCCAACGTACTCACTATTAATAGCTTCAATTTGTCATAACCTTCTCCACTGCAACGTCCCAGTACTTTTTTGTATTCCTTTAATCCAAGCTAGGGAATGGTGACTTCACCATTCCAGGAATAATGACGTCACCGTCAGCGGTGCTGGCGGACCCATGACATCATCGGCCCTGCAGGCCCCGCTATCTGAAGAGCAGTACAAGAATGATTGGATGATTGTTAAGAAGGTTTAGGTTCGTGAGAGGAGGGACCTCTAAGAAGGGAAAAGGAGAAAACAGCAGTCATCTGATAACTCTGACTGTCCGCTTGCCTGAGTGAGTCAGTGTTTGTCAGTGGGTCAATGGTTTATTAGTGGTTTGTTTTAGTGGTTTTGTCAGAGGTGGTCAGAGGCTTGTTTGATTGCCGTGTGTGCCGGTGTGTGAATCAGTGTTTGTCAGTGGGTCAATGGGTCATTAGTGGTTTGCTTTAGTGGTTTCGTCAGAGGTGGTCAGAGGCTTGTTTGACTGCCGTGTGTGTGAATCAGTGTTTGTCAGTGGGTCAATGGCTTATTAGTGGTTTGCTTTAGAGGTTTTGTCAGAGGTGGTCAGAGGCTTGTTTGACTACCGTGTGTGTTAATCAGTGTTTGTCAGCAGGTCAATGGTATGTCAGTGGTTTGTCAATGATTGTGTCAGTGGTGTTAGTGGATTCCCGGTTGGTTTGTCAGAGCTGGCCAGAGGCTCGCCTACCTGTCGTGCCTGAGTCAGTGTTTACGCAGCTCGGTCAGTGTCGAAGTGAAGACTACTTTGAGCCCACTCCCCTCTCCATCCCTCAGTGTTTACGCCGCTCGGCAAATGTCGAGGTTAAGGCTACTTTGAGCATCACCATCCCTCAGTGCTTACGCAGCTCGGCCACTGTCGAGGTTAAGGCCACTTTGAGCCCCACTACCCTCCCCATCTCTCAGTGTTAACGCAGCTCGGCCACTGTCGAGGTTAAGGCTACTTTGAGCCCACTACCCTCCCCATCTATCAGTGTTAACGCAGCTCGGCCACTGTCGAGGTTAAGGCCACTTTGAGCCCCACTACCCTCCCATCGCTTATAATGATCGGCCCTGTCAAATACACCTCGTGGGATGTACTGTTTTACATAGTAAATAATTAATTCGACGATAACAGAACATTTGAGGGTGATCTGCGCTGATATTACCTTAATTGAAATACGCGACTTCTCCAAACAATGAATTCAAAGAATATATTTTCTTGAAATACGATGGAAAGAAAGATGTCTTACATATAATCGCCATCAAAGTATGAAAACTCTTTCTCCTTAATAGCTTTCGATCGGATGTCAATAAAATAAATATTGCCTAAAAAATAACGAAGTCTATAATAAATGAGGATACGAAAAAAATTGTCGCTTGACATTATTTTAAGAGTCATGACGACACGAAAAGGATATAAATAAGATACGGATTGCGTTCTTTGGACGAATGTTTTCATCAGTGATACTTAATGGGTGAAGAATAACAAGTTTTCTGATAAAGATTTTTGTATCGCACAAATGACCGCGACATTTCTTTGCCTTAGAGCGATATTTGTTTCGTAACCACAACGGCATGAGGGAGTGGTTCCCCCTTTCCCATTATTTAGGAAACGAATAATATCGTTTCCTGAGGAATAAGTGTCAATGATTATAAGCTAAAGGTCGAAATGAACCTTTTCTCCAAATATGTCCGTAGAAAGTTACTACATGCCAAAATGGTTATGACCCATATACACTTTATAACTAGTTTTTGCCTGCCGTAGCATTTATAGGTCAATTAAGTTAAAACAACAGATATCACAATGAAGAATAAATTTGCAAATAAGGGCGGTGTATTAAACGTTTTTTTCAGTCCGTTGACTTTTATTTATGGGGTTAAAGAACACAAAAAACAATCCGAAAGACAATCAATCACCTTCGTAAAAGAATGTTGCACTTTAATATTCAACTTTGTCCGTCTTACTCAAACTGACTATGAGATATATGACGCCAGAGGGCGCTGTATCTCATTGACGACACGATTATCAAAAGTTAGTTCAAGTTCAATTTATCAAGCTAATTTCAGGTCAGTTTCGACCCGAAAATAGCGTGATCATTTCAAGATTGTGTCAGGTCAGTTTCAAAGTTCCGCACCGGTTTTCATATTAGAAATGTGTCGAACGAATTTTCATGAATCCAATTCGGGATCAGCTGCCATGACAGTAAAACAATAACTTCAGTTGACATTTTAAAATTATTTCTTCAATGGTCGACGTATAATTGTCCTCGTCAGTCTAAAACGTGCAACCGGTGGTCACGTGAGTCGCATAAGCAGCTTACAGTCAAAGCTTCGTTGCTGATTTTCAATGTGCTTAATTTCCGTGCGCTTACTACAACTCTCACTGCTACTGCAACTCTCACTGCTACTGCCACTCTCACTGCTACTGCAACTCTCACTACAACTGCAACTCTCACTGCTACTGCAACTCTCACTGCTACTCAACTCTCACTACTACTGCAACACTCACTGCTACTACAACTCTCACTGCTACTGCGACTCTCACTGCTACTGCGACTCTCACTACTACTGCAACACTCACTGCTACTACAACTCTCACTGCTACTGCGACTCTCACTGCTACTGCGACTCTTACTGCAACTCTTACTGCTACGTTTAATGCCACTGCAACTCTCACTGCTACTGCAACTCTCACTGCTACTGCAACTCTCACTACTACTGCAACACTCACTGCTACTACAACTCTCACTGCTACTGCGACTCTCACTGCTACTGCGACTCTTACTGCAACTCTTAGTGCAACTCTTAGTGCAACTCTTACAGCTACGTTTAATGCCACTGCAACTATCACTGCTACTGCAACTCTCACTGCTACTGCGACTCTTATTGCAACTCAAACTGCAACTCTTACTGCAACTCTTACTGCAACTCTTACTGCTACGTTTACTGATACTGCAATTTTTACTGCTACTGCAACTCTCACTGCTACTGCGACTCTCACTGATACTCTTACTGTAACTCTTACTGCTACGTTTACTGCTTCTGCAAATCCTACTGCTTCTGCAATTCTTACTGCTACTGCAATTCTTACTGCTACAACAAATCTTACTGATACCACAACTCTTACTTCTACTGCAACTCTTACTGCTACAACAAATCTTACTGATACTACAACTCTTACTTCTACTGCAACTCTTACTGCTACAACAAATCTTACTGATACTACATCTCCTACTGCTATTGCAACTCTTACTGCTTCTGTAACTCACACTGCTACTCCAACTCTTACTGCTTCTGCAACTCTTACTGCTACTGTAACTCATACTGCTACTCCAACTCTCACTGCTTTTGCTACTCTTACTGCAACGCTTACTGCAACTCTTACTGCTACTCTTACTGCTACGTTTACTGCTGCTGCAACTCATACTGCTACTGCAACTTTTACTGCAACTCTTACTGCAACGCTTACTGCAACTCTTACTTCTACGTTCACTGCTACTGCAACATTCGCTGCCACGTTTGCTGCTACTGGTATTTGCTGCTGCTCAGAAGGTAATTGACGTGCACACGCTACAAATAACACATCGCATCAATCATCATTTTGTTCATCATTTGTAATATTTTCTAAACTCTGAACCCATAGTTGATAGCCCTCTATCGACACTCACTCTATTGTTCAGTGTACATTCATTTATGAGTTTATGTAGCCAATTTTACAAATGTTTTCCTAATGCCGATCTCTTTCATTCATGAATATTAGCATAGCGCAATGAATAGCATTTTTACGCATCATTTGTTGCATTATTGTATTAACTTATTGTATTAACTTAACTCGGTTTACGTGGGGTTTTAAATATGATGAAATGAAAACTATGACAATCTTCAGCATCCTTAGTTGAGCAGGTTGAACGATTGTTCGTGTACATTTAAATATGATGAAACCCAGT
>SDVV010028913.1:0-11891 GCA_016164225.1 Gammarus roeselii
TATATAGATAGATATACATACATATATACATACACACACTGAATCTAGAAATAGGTATGATGATCAGGTAGGCTCATCAGATTAGATTGAATGACCTTGAAGTTTATTACAACGTGTACTTCTATACTTCAAATGCGTACGTTCATGTGTCACAATTCTATAATACACATTTAAATTTGGGGTACAGTTTTATTGAATAATGTATTACATGATAAACATTAAATCCGGGTGCCACGCTATTTGGTAGGACCTGCTAGTTCAATGCAACAAATGAGCCCGTTCATGCTCTCGCAACAGCTGGGGACATCTTGGAGACAGATTTTTGTTTGTGTTTTTTACACTTTTGTGCATTTGGTTCGGCTGTATCTACATCTGGCCATCTAATATGAGGAATGGTCCATTCATTCAGAAAATGACATGTTGTTATTTTCTGCAGTCAATTTGTACACAGTCAATTTAAAATTACGTTTGATAACCAGTTAAGACCATCATATCAGCAAATAAATAATATTTAACCAAAAGGAGCTTGTCATAACTTCTAACTTAGTAATTGAGACGATTTATGACCATTAGGGACACATCTTGCTCTTCCCGAAAACATGTCACGACGAATGAGCTGTCACAGTGAATTTAAATTGCTGAATATGTATGCACTATTTCTTGATGACATAAGGTGTTGCGATATGACATTGAAATTCTTTGTTTGATAATTAGTGTGGATTCCCAGCTCGGACAAGCAGACGTAACTCTGGAAAAAATATTTTTGTGTTCTGTTGACAGAATTTTTGCGAGCCGACGAATATAGTTTATTGCGATCTGTATCTTGTTCATCCATATCTGTTGCTTCACTCTGTCAGCCTCTGCCGGCGGGCAAGTAATAGAGTGGTGTATTTCTTCTTAAAAGAGGATACGGTAGCGCAATTTCGAATGTCCGCCGGTAGATTGTGGAAAATTTTTGGACCTGAAATGGTGAAAGCTTTAGAGCCAGTCTCTTTCGTTCCGCGTAGATCGTTGATGGGCGGCTTTACGCGTTGATAACACAATACCGTTGGAACATGAGAGCTTTTTATGGAAATTAAAAACTCGTACAGCTTCACTGAGCTCTAGTCGTTCATGAATGTTCAGCCAGCCAAGTTTTTGAAAGATTGGCCTTATGCGATCCCTTTTTTTAAAGTTACCGTCATGGGCTACCTTTGCGGTGAAGTTTATGTTACGTGGAATGTCTGGGAGTAATGTTTTTGTGCACTTTCTCCATATTGTAGGGCAATAGTTTAAAAGTGAAAAGATTAGAGCATTGATTGAAAGTAGTCTAGACTTAAAGTCGAGCTGTTTTTCCGTTCGATTGAGAAACATGAGTGTGCATTAGCTTCATCTGGTCTATCTTAGAGAGAAGACTTCTCACATTTATGTGTTTTATTGTACATGGTCCTTGTCCTTTGGCCGAGGCTCGCTTGCTTTGCCACTCGCAGTGCTGCTTGTGATAGGGTCTTGGCTCTTGTAAACACTGCCTTGCGAGTCCTCTTCGCAGATGCGGGTGTCAGGTGCATCATACAGGCCAGTGAATTTATTGGAGCAGAAGATTATATCACTAGGTTTACTGATTGTTTTGCGTGATTTTAAGAATTTGTGCATAGGTACTAGTGCACTGTAGTGATGGTCTTTTAGGTGAATGAATATCCTGAGACCTGATTGATTGTTATTCAAGTGTGGCTTGAAGGACTTTATTGTTGCATGGGCAAAACCGTCTTTCTGAATTATGTCGATTTGAAGTCCCAACGCGTTGCTCAGTATTGTGGGAACCAGGTCTCCCAGGGGTCGATCGTAGTCCCTGTTGTAAAAGTACCGTTCCTTATATATCATGAAGCGTCGTCGTAACCATTTTTTTGGAGGAAACCTGAATAGTAGTCCATGTTTACATCGGCCTCATGCCATGCTGCACCCAGTAACGAGTCAATGTCTTGTTCTGGACAATACCCAATTTGGTGTTGCCATGATTTGCTGAGGGCATGTATGAGGCAGTGGCCATCTGTGGGAGTTGCCTTAGCTGTAATTTCAGGCTATCTAAGACCGAAGTAATGCTAATTTGTTCCTGATAGTAGGAATTATTATTAGATGTCTTCTCGCGTGATATGGCTGAACCCTGTCTTAGTTGAAATAGGATATGGCTGAAGAGACGTCCGTTCTTGACCTTATTGCTTATTTTGCAAAGGGGACTGACCGCATTTGGTGAATTTGTATCGCTGATGAGTAAATTTTCCTAGAGAGAGGTAGCCAAATGGAGGTTTGAATTATTTTGTGTTGCTCCGGATGTGATTGGAGGAAGAGCAGTGCCAGGGGCGTGACCGTTATTATTTAGGTGATGGGCTGGCGCTGATACGTTTCCATTGAAGTAATCACGATGGAAAGGCACTGACTGGGTGCTGTTGTTGTAGCGAGGATGAGGAGGCACAGATTGTTTACCATGATGAGAAAGCGCTGATTCGGGGCTTTTGACATGGAGATGATGAGGAAGCGCTGACTGAAGGCTGATTGTATGGGGAGGAATTGGTGGTGGAGGGAGATATATGGGAGTGATTAGCGGGATAGGTAGAGCTGGTGTTAGGGCAGAAGTTAGGGAATGGTAGCGAAAGTTGGGGTTGGAGCTGTGCTGCAAGCATGAGGAAGCGCTGATTGCAGGCTGATTGTATGGGGAAGAATGGGTGGTGGAGGGAAAAATATGGGAGTCGTTAGCGGGATAGGTAGAGCTGGTGTTAAGGCAGAAGTTAGGGAATGGTAGCGATAGTTGGGGGTTGGGGCTGTGCTTCAAGCATAGTTAGACAGATTTGAATTAGTAGAGTAGAGTGGAGGAGGAGGGTAGGTGAAGAGAGGAGAGCAGTTGGTGGGGTGGAGTGGCACGGGAGACGTGGGTGGAGAATAAGAGGGAGCAGTACTGACATCGGAGGCACCCGGTGGATGAAAAGCGTGAGCCGGTTGTAAGTTGTTTCTATTTGGAGGCTGAGTAAGCTCAAATTGGGCTTAGTTTGTGGTGGGACGTTGAGGATTCGCTGATGAAGCGCTGTTGGTGTGAGTGTGGTAAAAAGTCGCTGCATAGGAGCCGTATATGTGGGGATGATAAGGAGTTACTGATTGGTGAATTTTAGTTTGGGGAGGGGGGAGGGGACGAGAAGGTGCTACAGTGTGAGTTGTCTGCGAGTAGATGTCCTTTGTTGACGTGAGATGGGGAGATGATGTGAGTCGGTGGCAGTGTGATGAAGGGAAGTAGAGGGAGGGAGGAGACCCTAGTAGGGATTGCTTGCTTCTGACATTGTTATAGTATTACGATGGCAATACCTCAAACCACTGAGGAACGTAACGTGCTACCGTGTTGAAAAAATTGATAATTCCACTTTCGTTTACACTTGCAATCTCAGGATGTAACAATCTCTCGTCGGGGGCGCCTGTGGATTCATTTCGTAGATTGCCTGCTGGGATAACTCTGAGCTTCAGGGAGTGGCATAGACTCACGAAACAGCGCCTCTGCTCCCATGTTTTGAGGTTGAGGGGTTCTGCCATGTGTATCTTAGCATTTTGTTTTTTGCAAAAATTGCGGTGGATATCTTTACTACTCTTTCATGTTTGACATGGTCCGTGAGCACAATAATGTAATTTTTGAATGGATTTGTGCTCTCAATGATATTAAACAGATACTTATTTTATGAAAAGTACATCTATCTGAAAGATCGGACGTTAGCACATTTGTCATGAGGATATCGCCGATGAGAATTGTCTTGTCTAGTATTTTCTGTTGATTAAGTGTTGGTGCATGGTGTTTCACAGTGAGCCGGCTTTGTTGATGTGGAACTTTCTGTTGAGGTGACGTGACGATTAAAGGCTCTGTATTGGTGGGAGTAGGGGGGGTTATGGACTCAGTTTCAGAGGTACGAGGGGTGGGAGATGGAGAGTTTGGCAGCGTTGGGTGAGTATCTACCTCCAAATGAGCTTCCCTGTGGGAAAGGATCGGCTTCTTCTAATCGCGTTTTGATGTACAGGCGCTGGCCTCCGGAGTGTTTGGGCAGGGAGACAGACAGCTCGATGTTTATAGGCTTGCTGGTCTGGTGCATTTCTGGCTTTTGCATGATATGCAGCCCCTGTTATTCTTGGCTCACGTGCATTTCTCGCACTTGCCATTTTGACAAGAGCAACACGATTTGCTCTGTTGGCGGTAAGGCTGAGGAGCGACATATTTTAAATTCGTTGTTAAGGATCAGTGAAATAGCCTACTCGAGGGTTTGTTGTTGGAGGGGCTTAGAGAGCGTCTTACTAAAGGAAGATGGACAAATAAATAACTAGAGATTGAGATAAACAAAATTCTGTGAACCTATTTACAGAGACGATTCTAACAAATTCTTTGAATCATGAACAACATATTCGGAAAGAAAGAGGGACAAACCATTAGCTAGAAATTGAGATTAACAAAATTATGAGAATCTATTCACAGATGTGTGTTGGACCTGATTAAAAACGGGATTGTACTAACTAGTTTGAAATAGATGTAACCAATCTAACAATATTTATTCACAGTTCTGTGGTGGACCTGATTAAGCACAGAGCGAGCTGACTAATTTTCTGCCAATTATAGTAGCCTTTCGATTTGCAATTCGTGTCTTAGAGCCAGTTATGCGCGCTAGTTAATGAGACCTAGGATGAAACGATATACACTTGCCCAAGAAAATATTACTATGAGTTATGTGAAGTAGCAAAGGAAACATAAACACAATTTTAAATTAAACGAATGCTCCTTCAAGAATCGGTTGCCAGTAGTCGATTTTGAGTGATCTGCAGTCCATAAGAATTTACAGGCTTATACTATGGTGTGTCATTTATTCGAGGAAATGCGATGAATCCTAATTTTCAAAATTATGACGTATTACGTTAATACAAAGAAATTTACAGAGTTATGAACCATCTGTTGAACATGTCGCAATTTCAAATTACATTATGTTTGCTGTCAGGGTACAGTTAAAAATAGATCGCGGTTCTGCGTGAAACGGTTTAAGGACTTAAATGGCACGGTAAAATTATTCAAACTGTTCTCCTGTTCATAAAATTTTCACTACATAATAGTTAACTGAAAATTATACATGTAGGCAGTCTACGATTAAAAATTATAATTCATAAAAGACAGAGCGACGAATATTTTCGTAAGAAAGGAAAGATCAAAAATGGTTGTTCCTGATCAAATGAAGATATTCTAATGAAGATATTCAGTTCAAGCATTGACTGCATGTGACGCAACCTGATAGGAAGACCAGTGGAAAGGGGTGGGAGCGGGGTTAGAGAGCAACAGCCGTTCATGACCATGGGATGATGATAGGCACACACGTATGAACACGTTAGTCTAAAATGTACACAGCCCCGTTTTTGTTAGGGTGTGACGTTCTGCTTTGGCGTTCCTGCGTCAAGTTTCAGAGCGCGAGTTAAGGCTTTTTTGATATTGTGTAGGATTTATTATCTTATGTTGTACAGCTGCGATATGATCTAAGAGAGACTGCTGAAATCATTACGTCTAAGAAAAACAGAACACATACGGAAAAAAAGTTACACTGGTCAAGGTCTGACAATGAAATTTCCTTAGAGAAGATTATCAGCTGACAAACATTTTGAGGGTTGAATGTGTAACGAGGGCTTGAAAAAGTTATGAGATTATTCCAACTAGAGATGTTGAGAGACATACATGTGGCGCAGCGGCCCACAAAAACGCGAAGTTCTAGGTCCAAAAATTGCGTTTAGGCAAGTATCATTGCACACGCGGACATCTTATGATCATTATCTTGAGCGCTGTAAATGAAAATTGTTTTTTCGACCTATGACGTGATCAATAATGTGATAACTTATCATATTGGGATATCAAGCAACAAGAAAGGTAACCAACAAAGATATGAATTAAAGCTAATAGTAAAATTGAAGCAAACTGAAAAATTACCTAGACATATTTTCCTATAAAAAGGAGGAAGTAAATATCCTGAGCGCAGGATAGGAGATGATGAACGCATTAAAGTAATCTAAGAAACATGAATACGAGATAATTGGAGAGCAAATGTAAACTTAGAAAATAATCTTCTGGAACATTGCATGAGAAAATTACGCCTAGAAATAGTCTTGGGAGCAATGAGCTCATGGTCTCAAACAGGTTTATGAGCTCAAAAAGAGATCAACAAACACATTGAATAATTGAACGAATAAATAATTAAAAATTTATCATATGTCGGAAATATATTTGGCACAGGGCAATAAAACTTCAAGAAGTGCGACTAACTAAGTGAAGTGTAACTTTTTGAACGGCAAGAGAGAGAGAATAGAATATCAGCACTGGAAAAATTGAAACTTGTTGACCATCAAACTGGCCCAAAACAGCAGCTGGAATGAAACGTGGGTCCCACTGTTTGGCGTGCAGGATCCTGAGGCAGGTCGGAGCAGCTGAACAACAATTGGTTGCAGCGAGGGATTTTCAAGCCGGTCAAAAGTTGATCCACAATATATGCAGCGCGGGTCATCGAATAGGTGGGTGAAAGCAGCCAGTCCAGTAATAGCGGAGGGGAGGGCGTAGGTGGCAAGGCTTCAGAAGGTAGGAGCGGACGGGTGTAGGTCCGCTACACCCAGCCTAGGCAGGCCAGTGCATAGGCGCATCGGATCAACGGGTCACTCACTGCGCGTGCATGCGTATGTCGACGAAGCTGAGGCAGGCGACGTGAGGTAGGGAGGGGTGGGTTAGACAGTACAGGTAGTGAACCTTCCCACGCGACGTAAAAGCACCCTCTTTTGTGAGCAAACACCTATATGGAACTACGTGTACAGGATCATCTAGGAAGGCCAAATTAGCCAAACAAGTTTCTGGGTGAGCCGATTCGAAGAAACGTCTCCCAAGTTTACCTCAACAACAACAAGTGCCGACGAGGCAGAACGTGAGTAGAGTTGCTCCTCTGTTTTTTTTAATTTTCTTGGACATCGTACAGTTAGGTGGTTGAAAATAGCTCATATTGATCAGTGAACTGTAACAGAACAATCGAGTACGAAATGTTCGTAATAAATTCTATTCATATTCAGCTTGGAAGCTATATTCTGATGCTTGAGGCCTCGCAACTCCAATTGTTGTCGATAATGTGAAGGGTTGTTCACAGTGCGTAAATGTCTCCATATACCAGATTTGTTTCTCCTCTTTCAAGAAAACATTAACTTGTCAAGATGACATGTTTTCCTCCAGCGTGAACGCGGCTTTTTCAAGCATCGGCTGTTGAGGATAGCCTGGCCTGCCTTGCCTCCTTCCCTCCCTCCCACCCTCGGCTGATATCATGTAACCCAAACACCATTATTCCTGCCTCTCCGTCTCCACGCTCTTCCTCGGGTCAAGCGCTTTAAACCACTGCACTGAGTTCCACCGAAGTGCTGTCTTCCCACGTGGAATAAATAAATAGACTGAAATTCACGACTAATCAGAATTAATAGAACATACATTGTGAAGTTGAAAGTAAATCAGTGAACGTGACCACTACTGACAAAGTTAGAACAACAAAAATATATCGAATCTTCGCGTCTATTATTTCCCCAATTCAACTAAAATGATAAAGCAACAACAATTTAGCCGAAGTTATAGTCATTTTGACTTTTGCGCCAGTACACACGTCTTCACTGCGCTACAATCATAAGCGGAAATTGTGTTCGAGGTATAACGTAAAAAAATAAGACAACTTGTGATTTGCATGTACTTATTCTGGCTTCGAGTACCGTATTCTAGCCACCACATTTTTATTTTTCTTTGACACATATACTCACACTGTGACGGAAGCGATGTACAAGGCCTAACTTTTAGTTTTCTAGATATGACACCACTGCAAGAATAACGAGCAATTGGATTGTACGTTTCTGGAAGTGTTACGAATCTATCGATGGAATGGGCAGGATTCAATGAAACGTCTGTTCTCAACATGATCGTTAATGATGAGTGTTTGAACGTCGGTATAATTCATTGTTGGCCTGTTCTTCGGACATGTGGGTAGACAAGAGAGGTGGAAGCACGTTTGCCTTCGTGGGATCAGTGCTCTTCAATCGGCGTTCGTGTGTTTCGTTCTGTTTCTCACACATTACATCGATCTCAATCATGGCAGTTGATTGTAAAGGTCGAATCACTGACATCAACCAACCCTTGACTAGTCTTGCAAGTGGCACAGTTGTTTACTAAGGGTGTTGGTGGGCTTATGTGCGAGGTAAATAGCATGTAGTTTAAATATTCTGCTCTCTGGCTCAAAGGTTCTTTTTATGTATGAAGAATTAATTTAGTTATCTTCTATCCTGTGGGATGGTCACATGACTACGTTTGTGTAGTGATGCACCAATAACAATCACCGCAGAGCGTGTCCAATCGGTGATACATGGTGTAAGCAGCGCCCGCGTTTCTATTAAGTAGCTCGAGGGATAGTTCAGGCATTCGTCTGAAGTGGTTGGCTCCTTGTAAACGTTGAAGTCCGGTTGGCCGTTCTGTTTCTTCTTGATTACATTTTGCTCCGACTCAAAATGAACTGAATGCTGGGATGGATGATGCTGATGTACAGCAAGAAATCATTGATGTTTGCTTCTTGAATAACAGCGATATGGTCATCACTTATCGATTTCAGATAGTCAGTGGCATTTTATTTTCAAATATTTTCGCTTCAATATTACGAATAGGATAAGATCATACACATAAGATGTATTTATTTATAGAATACGACTGGACAGGGTGAGACCAGTGTAATGTAGGGCCAAGATTGACTCGAGAAATTCAGTCCCATCCATATAAATTGAAGGGCCTCATCATACAAAGTTACTTACATGTCTAGTATCAGATATGAGTGCCTCATTCAGAGTAAACATTGAGTGTTATATATATATATTTACATATTCATTAATAGATGCTAGCATTAACCTTTAGCTTCTCAATAAATTAGAGGAGTACGATTTAAAAACCACGCTTCTTATTCCTTATGCAAATAAACAAACTAAAAAAACGCTTGACTTATTTTGTCTACAGGAGATCAAACAGACCACGCTTTTTATTCTGTATACCCAATAAACAAACGAAAAAAAAACATTGCATTATTTTGTCTTCAGGGGCTCAAACACAGAAGTTATTAAGGCTGAGACCAAAGCAAATGAATGTCAAGATAACTGGGATGATCGCGTCTGGTGGCGACGAAGAGGCATTCAATAGCTTAATCGACAGCCCGTAAGGAATTAGATCCTTTATTCCTGCACCCGTGTTCTCGGAAAGGATCGGCGCGACTAACAGAGCCCGCAGAGAGGGCCACAGCACTTAGTGCCAGGAGGTCATCATGACAGTGATGAATGATCTCTCAGTTGTAGGGCACTCGTATGAGTTCGGTCAAGGGATTTAGGATTGGTTGTTTAGGCAGTTAGTTTGGTATTACTGAAAGCCGCTGAAGAAATATTGAAATTACAATGATGACGTGTAAAGTTAAATGTGCATTTTTACATCAGTGACTTCTTCTAATTAACATAAGTTTTGAGTTGTCATAGAATGAAATATGTAAGCATATGCATAACTGAACTCTGTACTGGCAGCTAGTGCGCGGTGTTGAAGTAGCTTGGCCTTAAACCTATCTACTTGTGTAAGTTTACACCTAAGCTGACACTTAAGCCTCTTCCCTAATATTTTAAAACTCATCAACATGATAGTGTGTTGCAGTTTCTGTCAATATGATGATAACTAACAATCATAATGTATAAATCAATTATTTGTATGCTTTAAAAATCAGTCCGACCACAAAATGTTATGGTAATGAGGGCGTAGCCCGTTATTCGATCTTACGTTCAAGTGTACATGAATGTGTAACATCAAAGAACGCAGACGAAATACCGACAAATTCCGCTGATGGAACGTTGCATCTCGGGATGCCATCCAGGTCTCACGGACTGACTGATAATTTTTAACACGAACTGGTAAAGGAGTTGGCGAAGGCTCAATAAACGAAATAATTTTGAAATGTTCCTGGGTATCCACTCCTTTTACGTCCACTTGAAAGCAATCCCGAGCTTTCTCAACAATAATTTAAGTAGACCGCCTTTGATAACTTGCAAAAGTATCAAAATTTTCTTTTTTGACTTTGCACTGCTTCCCTTGAGATCCCTCTTAAAGTGCTGCACTCTTTGCGAGGGCCGTGGTGGATCAACAGCCTTGGACAGAGTGCGGCGGCATAAAATAAAACACCAACAATATTTTTATGGAACTTCTAACAAAGCCTACCATGAATATAAAATGCACGTTACCTCGTGGGTATATCTTAATGACCTTAGGTATTCAGGTTGGACACTAAGTGTTTTGGTTTTATGTGACACACCTAATAAAAAGCTAAACAGCCACAGTTGCCTTAAATTATTTGATTGTTTTATGTTTGATCTCGTGAAAAGTTTGATTAGAATTCTTTAAGCTATCAAACAGTATTTTCTATTTTTAAATGCCGGTCAGTAGCAAAACTTAATCTGATATGCTCTATAAAGCTGTGAAAACAGATACCAAAAATGTGTGTTTAAATAAATTTCAGATTATGAGAACAATGAAGTGTTGCACTTTTTCTTAAGCAATACCGTATGCTTTGCATAGCATGGATACACGCTGTGCAAAGCACAAATTTGAGTCTCATTGATAATAATGTACAAATCACAAATTTGAGCCTCTTTGATAATAATGTACAACAAAAATTCATGATTTGTATCATCTTACTCTTTTTTCGGAAAGCTAGGTCGGTTAAAAATAGTCTAGTATGTTTAGAATAACCGCTTTGTATCACATTAGCACACATTATTGTTGAAACTAAGGCAGTATATTTGTTTATACTCGCAAATTACACAGAGCAGAAACTGCAGATATACAGGGTGCCTGTATTGCCGTGCTGAACACTGCAATTTGCATGTAGCCTTACATGGCATCTCAAACTACGTAACAATTTTTCATTTACTGCAAGAGAATAGCACGAAAATAAGTCTGGGGCATGTGAGTAAATGAGTCGGAATTGCTTGTGGTTAAGTAACTTGGGGGTAGTGAAATGCTGGTATCAAAAACCATAGACTTTATTATAGGCGTCTAAGCCTTGCTTAACTTGATGACTCTTTGATAGATAAACCTGAGGCTTACATACATGACATCTGAGACAAATTATAGGGATTAAAGTTACAGTAAATGTAAAGTGCAATTATTTCTGAGCTGGAGGTTATTATTTCTTCTTCTCACCTTGCATGTGCAGTCTGCACATCATTACTTCACCTCTGCACAGTATTATTCCATCTCTACACAGTATTACTCCACCTCTGTACAGTATTACTCCACCTCAAAGAATTCAATACCCTAAAATTTATCCCGCAATAAGATGCAACTTGCACTGAAGCACCTCCGTCAATTATCAAATCAAATCAAATCAATTAAAATTAAAAATCAAATCAATGAACGGGAGCACTGCTGCCAAAGTTCTTTAACAACAAGAATAAATAGAGTTTTTGTATATGTTATTGCCCCCAGTTCCATTAGAACAAAAAAGTAACAACAGGTTACACAAAATTATCTGTCTGTGTGACAATTGCATCAATCAAAATCAAGTGGAATCTTCTGTGACTTAAAAACTAGGAGCAACTGTACATGCTATTCTCTCTCTAAGGGCACCCTCACGCCTCTCCCCCCGCGCCCCAACAACCGTTGTCAGAGCAGATCGTCCCCTATACCTCATCCGTATTCTAAGATGTTACTGGTATTACGATTTTGTGCCGGATTTGTGGCCGGTTCCCTATAACAAAACCACAAGTATCTAGTATCAGGTAGTATCATTGTATTGTACCACTTTACATCTTGCAGCATAGAATCGTGCTAC
>SDVV010028914.1:0-11891 GCA_016164225.1 Gammarus roeselii
GGTCCCACAGTTTCTCAAAAGGTTCCCAAAGGGTCTCAAGGGAGTCCCAAAGGGCCCCAGAAAGATCCAAGTGGACCACCCCAAATCCACCCGGTCTCCCAAGTCCCCCGGGCTCCCGAAACCCCGGGTCCTCGAGTCCCGCGGATCCCACGAGTACCTCCTCTCCCTGGGTCACCTTCTCTCAACCAACCTCGTTACATATAATAATAATGATAACAAATTTAAAATTCATCACCATGAAAAAAGGGCAGAGAAAAATAATAGAGCCCAAGCAAGAAGAAATAATAAAATACTAAAATAAAGTGTTAATGATCTATAAAATGAATAAGCATCCATCCACCCCAAGGTTGACTAGAAGAAACTTCAATCGAGACGCATTTAATGTTGATACTCTGTAACATTTGGTGCCGATGCCATTGTTTAAAGTTTTAATGCTGCGAAATTGTCACTGATTATTTTGGATCATATTTTACGGATGTTTAAAAGAGCCACAGTAAGACGGAAACCATATTAGAACTCCTAAACTAACGCGAGCCAAAGCCTGATGTAATACGAACAGTTGCAATGAGCAACTGTTCGTAGTCAATGAGTAACTGTTCGTAGCCGTATAGCTTTTCCCAACATACTTGACCGTTCGTTGAATTAGGAAGAACAATGTATTGGCTTTTCTGAAGCCTCGTCTTACAAAAGATTATTAGATTAGTTACCGCGAAGCTAACTTTATTGGATAATTGTTGCTACGTTGATGTCCTGCATTCAACCATTCCGAGTGTTGCATGACGTTATATTTCTGCAACGTTTGACTGAGTCTGTGAGCCTACAGCGAGTTCAAATTTTAAAATTCAGTCTCCATGGCAACGGAAGTGGGGGGGCTTCTGAGATTCACGTTTCGATTGATGGGAAGGTCGTGTCTGCAATTCAATTAGGATTTTTTTCATTATCGTTGAACGGGAAATTGATTGCTGTTCCGTTGTCTACTAAAAGAAATCAAGGCGCCTAAATAACGCACATTTCTGTTTTTGTACTGCGGAACATCAGCGTTAGCAATGTAGAATACGAGAAATCGACCGCGAAGGGTAGAAGCACCTTAAAAACTTGCTTCCTCTTAAGCTCTTACCTTTACTACCGAAATAGAGCTTCCAAGAGATTCACTTTGTTGCTCATCTCGTTTCTTAATTTGTGTTACATTTTTGGAAGGCTTTCCAATTAACTGCATGCATCCCATTCAGGATCATGGACACAACACAATCCTCTGAGTACCATCTCAACATGTATCATGAACTCACTATCTCAACATATGTCATGAACTCAATTTTGATTTGCACTCGGACTGCTGTTGTTGAATGGCACAAATGACGGCTAGGGTGTGCGGCCCAAACTGATATAGACCCAGTCCATCTTGGCAGGCAAGCATGAGCTAACTCGATTTGTTCCCACCGTCTATTAAACTCAACCCAACCTCATCTGAACCTTCATCCCCTCTTTCTTATTATTGTCCACTGACATTGTTCAATGATTTGATTCATTACCAAAGAAGATGTTTAACATGAGGAATTAGATGAGTCATATATATATTAATACGATGTTGAAGATTGTAATTATTGTTCCAACAACCATCGTATCTTTGCTTGATTTTTATGCTTCCCGTGCGGGTTCAGTAGAGTTAAGCCTACAAGCGATGCTATTGACTTTTATTGAATATACATTCTATTCCGGAAGCGACAACGAATGCAGCTGTTTATGTAATGCAATGCTCAAGTTTTCACCTTCACCGTGAACAACAGCGGGTCATGTTGAAAGCTGCCAGAGCGTAAATCCTTTTAACCGACAATATTCTCTCTCTGCCTCTGCTCCAGCATGTGGGAGCGGTGCCTATTTGCCTCGACCCACACTTGTGATCGCGGGTCTTTGAGTCCGCGTTCACTTGTGTTGGAGGTCCCTCATCGTCTCGGCCCACACTCGTGAAGACGGTCCACATTTCCCGCGACTCACTCTCGTGATGGCGGTGCTTTTTTATCTGCGGGCAAAATAACTGCCATTTGCGGCCTTATTTCAGGGCATGCACTCGACCAAAAATGTTGGTGTTTTCCGAAACGTTTTTCCATTACAGTATTTCTTTTGTCAAGCGTAAGCAATTGCGCTGGACAGTGTTACTCGAGCACGAGACTCTCCTGTCAAGCTGAGAGGCGAAGGGGTTCGGTGCCTTGTGGATAACGCATAAATAAAGGTCATTTTCCTTCGCCATGCCTCAAAATGAACTTCAGTCTTGCGGTGAAAAATCTGTGAAAAGACTGTGTACAGGACAACGATTGATCTGCAAGTCTTTCCATTGTTTCTTGTAAATTTGAAATGATGTGACTGCTTCAACTTAGTATTGGTTCATCTCACGAAATTGTAATTTAATGTAAAAAATAGGTATTTAAACCATACCGAAGTGATGTTCGTCAACTGGCCTCAATTTATCTTCGTCATCGAACAAATCTTCTCGTTGTAAGAAGGATTTCACCTCGTATCTTGTTTGTATCGAAATTACAGAACTAGTGTACATGTGGTCGCTGGAAAAAAAATCGTTAGCATGCCGTATGTATTTTTACTTTGTTTAGAGTGATAATTAGGAACTAAAACTGTCATCGCGGATGGTGAAGATCAAATTCAGGGTGCTCAGAGAAGTGTTCTGTCCTTCCAAATTTTGATTTGGAAGTTCTCATATGTGATCTAACCTTACAATATTTCAACCCTCTTTGCATCATCTCACACTTGTGATAGTGGTCTCTCTTTGCCTCAACTCGCAATCGTGATTGCAGTCCTTCTTTACCTTGACGCACAATCGCGTTGCCCCAATGCACGCTCGTGAGAGTGATTCCTCTACACCTCGTTCAACACTCGTGATGATGGCCCTATAAGCTGCTTCGTCCCTCACTTGTGATGGCGTTGCCACTTTGCCTCGGCCCACTATTGAGACGGCCGTTCCGTTTTACCTCGGTCCGCACTCGTGATGGCGGTCCTTCTTTGCCTTGGATCACACTCTTGATGATCCTTTTGTGATCTTCTTTCAAGCTATGCCCTCAACCAAATACCTCGTGCTTTCCGCTTCATTCTTCCATTAGGGAATTTCCTTTGTTACGGCACAAACTTCGGGGATCGAGCTTCGAATTCCTCGAACATTTCCTTTCGCCGCGGTCTTGCTTCCTCATCCACAAAGCTTCAGGGATAGTTCGCCTCGTTTACCTTATCGGTTTTTAATAGTTTGCCTGGCGGCTAGGTCATTAAGGGCGAACGAGCCGATACATTCCTTAAAGTTTTTTTTTTCGTAGTTTTCCATATCTTATTGGCATCAATTGAGGTGCTATTGCGTTTTTAATATTCTTGATTACTAGGAATATGCATCCGCGGTCCTGCTTGTTCCATCTTCATTATCCGCCCTGGAATTCTTGCTTCACCATTCGGAATGCCCTAAAAAGTTTTGGTGTTGATAGTCGTTGATTTACTGTAATGACTTCATCATGCCATAAGTCCCGTTTCTCATAGAATAGTATGCTCAAATGAGATAATAATGGATGCATCTGTGAACCAATCAATCCAAAAGGCAACCATGTAACTAGAATTGGATTATGTGAGGTTGGTCCTCATGTCTGTTAGAGTCATTCCTGGATTTGATTAGATTTGAGACTCATTTACACCGGAGAATCAACGTGAGTCACAATAGGCTTCCTCGTAGGGCACGACCGTCACTGATTCAGGTCAGGCGACCGTCATGGTGAAATCAAGTACATATTTCAATTGTGGCATATTCGCCTATTTGCGCGTACAGGAACGGACAGAGTTCACGCGTATTTAAGTAAATGTATTGTTATCTCTGTGCATAATGGGGTGGAGAGACCACCTCACTTGCACAGGTGTTTCGGGCTTAGACAGCTTCGTATAGTCTGGTGTGTTTTCCGAAAGCGATAAGGTTTTTCCGGTAGGTTGGGTCAGTGAGTAAGCTTTGTAGGTTGCACGAGGGATGTAAGGAAGCTCGTCGGGTGGCTGCAATCATTCCTCGAATCATTCGTGGTCTTGAATCATTCGTGAATAACTTTGAAATATCTGTAATGGTATATATTTTTACATTATTCTGTCACGGTTTGCTAATATGCCGTTATGTTTCTCCACTCACGGGGACTTCAAACAGTTCGACGCTGAATGTATCTTTGGACTCCATTCCTTTTGAATCGTTACTTAGGATGGCTCGCGTCAGAGCTCCGATGTAGACTAGTCATTTACTCTGATCTACACATTTGTTCTCTTATTTTCGATCTCAGGAAAATACTTTTTATCCGAGCTTCAGCAAGGTTGGAGATAGAACGCATGGCTGCCCTTGCTGTCGGACAATCACTCTCTTGGGAGCAGTTAAGAAAGCATTTATCGCGTTTCTGCCGAGGCCCAACACAGCAAGTCCATCAGAACCTTGTGGCAAAGTAGCTGCACCATTGGGGGGTAATACTATTTTTTCTGCGGTTTAATCGTAGTTTAATGCTATTTTTTCTGCGGTTTAACCTTTCCGCTGTACTGTCGTTTGTATGCAATCTCAGGTAGGTTCGTTGAAATGTAACATATAACGCCGCTATTTCAGCACAATTTTTACCTGCAGATACTATGCAGTCATTGGATAATAACCGTTGTCATGTAATTCAATTCCTTAAACCAAATGGTTGTACAGACGTCCGCTGGCTTTCAAGTCGAATGTTGATGAATGATCATAGATCAGTTTTGATGTTGTTAGTAAGTTTTCTGTCGAGTCAGATTTTAGTTTTTGGTTCAAAAAATCTCTGTGATTTTTAATTCGGCTACAAGTGGGCGTAATATTATTTACGCGGCTTCATAGCATACATAAGAGGAAGACAAATGCTAAGTTCATCTCATCAAGTAAACACTTCCTAAAATGGATCTCGACGAGCTGCTGGGGGGAGCCCGTCTCTGGTGCCAACTATAACATAATCCGGCCACGTTACAGTGGCAATTGAGGCCGAGAAATATGGCGCCAGACACTTAACAAACGGCCTCCCGACATCCAGCGCTCTTCGTCGACTGTATTGCGAAGCCGACGGGGGAGCAAAGGGGGGAGGGGAAGCGAAGCCTTACGTAATAAGAAAGGATTGTTGCACACGAGTTGTGGAAAGAAGATAAAAGTGTGTGCTTAAGGTTAGATTTAATTATGGTGTTGGGGTGAGGCCCATAAAAATGGAGGCTAACGAATTGCCTCTCAAGTGCGTGTATAGCCATGAAGACTGGTAGTAGATTATGTCTCGGTGTGTAAATTTTAGTTGGTCGCTTCGCTCTGATTCAAATTGGTTTTGAATTTGCATCTGATTCCCGACTAGGCAGCGTTAATGGGCCAAACATGAGAGACTTCAATTGGCAGTCAAGTCAGTGAAAATATGCGACAGAAACAATAAATTGCTCTGAGCATGGGTTTGTCACGATGTATGGTTTCATGAATGGATTACATTTATGATAAATGATCCATGAAAGTATAAATTCATCGGAATGTAAGTATTTTCACGGCCAGTGACAAAACTTGTGCCTCAGTGGGTACACGCGTGGTTGTTGATGAAGCTAGGACAAGGAATAATTTTTTTCATATACTGTTAGATGTATTGGCACTGAGTGAGACTAAGTTGAATGGTAAGGGCGAGTGTGAGTTCGGAGTGGTAAGTGGATGGAAGTCAGGCGTGGATGAAGGTTGGGCACGAGAAAGTGTGGTGTTGGTATTGAGTGATCGACTGGCTAGTAGAGTTACTGAGTGGAAAGAGGTGTCCTCAAGATTGATGTGGGTGACCGTAAAGTATGGCGTAGAAAAATGTGTGTTGGTAAAAGCGTACGGACCTGGAAGCGAGAGGAGTGATGAGGAGAGGGAGCAATTTTGTACTGACCTGAGAGTTTTGGAAGTCAATTCAATGTGGTTGTACTGGGCGACCTTATTGCGAGATTGGGATATGCAGTAGTGGATAATGTGATAGAGTGGTATGACGTTCTTAGTAGGAGTAACAGTGGAGAAAACATCATAGGCTTATGCATAGAGAATGGAGCTGGTCGTCGGAAACAGCATCTTCAAGAAGCGAGATATCCACAAGTACACATGGATAAGGATGGCGAATGGTGCAGTAGTGGAGAGAGCGCTGATGGATTTTGTGCTGATTCCGAGGAGAGTGGTGTGGAGACAGTTGGATGTGCGGGGGTTGAGAGGAGAGGGTGGAGGAGTGTCTGACCATCTGCTGGTGGAAGGAAGGTTGAAACTGGAGCATAGGTGGAAGGGGAAGAAAAAACGGGAGGAGGAAGAGAGGTAGTGAAAGCGAATGAGCTAAATGAGAAAACAGAACGGAGGAGTTCCAGCAGGCGTTGAGGGAGGAATTTGACAACGTGAGAGGGCAGGGCCTGCAAGATGTGGAAGAAGAATGGGAGGCATTCAGAGATGCCTTCTAGAGATGTTTGAGAAATGTGTGTGGTGTTCGACGTGTGGGCGGGTGCAGACGGAAGGGCTGCGAGTGGTGGAACGAGGAAGTCAAACTGGAGGTGGCTCAGAAGAGAAGAGCTTTTTGAGGAGTGATTGCAGGCGAAGTCGGTGGTAGTCTGTGACAATTATAAGGAGAAGAGGAAGGAGGTAAAGCAAATAGTGAAGAGACCCAAAAGGGACGCTGATGCCAGATGAGGCAGACTGTTGTGCCAGAATTTTGAGGCAAACAAAAAGATGTTCTGGAAAAAGGTTTAGATGGGAAGAAAGAGAGACACCGGAAAGGAGGTCGGTGAACGATGAAAACGGCCAGTTGTTGACGGAAAGTGGTGGTGTACGGAAAAGGTGAGCAGAGTGTTTTGATGAATTGTTGAATGTCGAGGATGACAGAGAGGCTGACATTGTTGCTGTGGGTGGTGGTGCGCGGAGGCCGGTTTGTGGAGAGACTTGTTACGGACATTACTAGAGAAGAGATGCATGAGGCCGAGGAGGTGACGAAAGCAGAGAAAGCACCTGGTTTGGATGGCGTTGCGACTGAGTGCCTGAAAAATGGTGGAAATCGATTGTCGAATAGTCGTGTGGCTACTGAATATTTGTTTTTTTGGCGGACGTAGTACCGATTAAATGGCGCAGTGCCCGCATTGTCCCGCTGTATAAGGTCAAAGAAGATATGAATGACTGCTGAAACTCAGGAGGTATCAGTTTGTTGTGTGGGGTCCGAAAGTTGTATGGGAGAGTACTAATCAAAAGGATTAGAGAATGTACGGATTGCGCAATTGGAGAGAAACTATGTGGCTTCAGGAGTGGTTGAGGGTGTGCCGATCCTATTTTTGCAATGAGACTGGTCTGTGAGAAGTACCTTGCAAAGGAAAAAGATGTGTTCTGGGCTTACGTGGATCAGAATTGACAGTGAAGCGCTGTGGAGGGTTTTGCGTTTGTATGGAATGGGCGGAAAGCTGTTGAAAGCGATGCAGAGTTTCTACGTTGGCAGCCGAGCATGTGTCAGAGTGGGAAGCGAGGTGAGTGATTGGTTCACAGTGAAAGTGGGACTGAGACAAGGCTGCGTGATGTCTCCCTGGCTGTTCAACCTCAATATGGATGGAGTGGTCAGGTAGGTGAACGCGAGTGTGCTGGGTCGTGGCTTGGAACTGTTGGAAGCGAGTGGGCGGAGTTGGCAGTTGGGCCAGTTGCTATTTGCGGATGATACGGCCCTGGTTGCGGATTCAGAGGAGAAGCTATGTAGGCTAGTGTCTGAGTTTGGTAGAGTGTGTGTGAGAGAAGGAAGCTTCGAGTGAACGTGGTTATAAGTTAAGTAATGAGATGCTCGAGGACTTTCGATGCCAGCACGATTAGTGTCCTCCTAAATGGAGAGTTGTTGGAAGAAGATCAGTGTTTTAGGTATCTGGGCTTCTATGTGGAAAAGATTGAGCTAGTGGAAACTGAAGTGAAATTGCGAGTTAAGGAGGAGTGTAAAGTGTTGGGTGCACTGAAGAGCGTAATGAGCTGTAGGACGTTGGGGGTGGAAGCAAAGAGAGGGCTGTATGAGGGTGTCGTTGTCTCAACTGTGCTGTACGGAGCTGAGACTTGGGGGTGAGAGCAGAGGAGAGAAGAAGGTTGAACGTTTTCGAGATGAAATGTTTGAGGAGCATGGCTGGAGTGTTGCTGAGAGACAGGTTCATTAACGACGTGGTTCGAATCAGAACGGGGATGGTGAAGAAGTTAGAAGACAGAGTTGATTCGCTTGTTCTGAGATGGTTCGGACACATGGTGAGGATGGATGAAGGGAGATTGGTAAAAAGGTGTTGAAGGCAGAGGAGAGTGGACGTAGGCCTAGAGGGAAGCCGAAGTTTGGGTGGATGGATGGTGTGAAGCAGGGGTTAGGAAGGAGAAACGTGAGTGTGGGGGGAGCGTGAGAGCGTGCACTGGATAGGCGTGAGTGGAGAATGATAGTGAATGGATGAGTATTGACGCTGCCCTGATGTGCTTTCCCGCCCTAGGCATATCGTTGAGAGACGGGATGGTCGGGGGGGGGGGGCGGTTATTATGAAATGGCAGGGGTAAACCAGTAACAATGTCAGGCCCTACTGCCGACACTGACCCTACTGAACCGCACCCTTCCGCGCAAAAGGGCAAAGGTATGCAAGTGGGAGGTGCGCCTTGCCGTTGACCACCCCCCCTTGCTGTGGGATTTCGGCCTAGTGTCTGTATCTATAGATCTGAGTCACAAAATTTCCATTCATTTGATGATGCGATGTAGAGTGCAGCTATATCGTCCCACACTGACTAGTTTGTTACATCATATCGCCTCACACTGACTAGTTTGTCACATCATATCGCCCCACACTGATTAGTTGTTACTTCATTTTGCCCCGCTACGTTCGGATGATGTATCATTTTGCTGTACATCACTTAGATGGAGTATCATGTTGAACCACGCCACTTGGAGCAGACATTTCATTTCACCCACACCGCCTAACTGATATACCATAATAGCTCTACGCAGCCTCCTCCGTTCAAACAGCATATGCGGACTTCACTTACGTTTACTGTAGATGTAGGCTTTGGAGGGGAAAGGCGGGGGGCGAGGGTCAAATCGGGCAGAAAAGCGGCCGCTGAAAAGGCTTGCTGTTATGTATGGACCTCAGAGAAACTCCGGCCATATTGTCGGTGTTCCCTGTCTGATGGGCCGACAGGGGCTTGTTTGCGCCCGCTCCTCGGCAGGAGTGTGATGCCCTTGCAATGTTTAAGTTGTGTTTCAAAAAATATTTGGAGTGAGATTGGTGTCAAAATGAGTTACACTGAAATTGGATCTTGGTCCAAAAGAACACAGCGAGTACCCTATTAGTTGAAAACAAGATGAGTTATGAGTGGTATTATTTTATTTCGGCCAACGTTCCTTTGTATCAACACAATAAAACGATTTTTTGAGTGTTTGCCTTGACTTCAGAGTAATATTTTGTGGCTTTATTTCAAATTAGCGGAGGGTTTCATGTTCATGAACAGGATATTCACCGGAGGGTTTCATGTTCATGAACAGGATATTCACCCGAGGGTTTTATGTTCATGAACAGGATATCCCCCGGAGGGTTTCATGTTCATGCACAGGATATTCACCGGAGGGTTTCATGTTCATGAACAGGATATTCACCGGAGGGTTTCATGTTCATGAATAGGTTATTCACCGGAGGGTTTCATGTTCATGAACAGGATATTCACAGTAGGGTTTATTGTTCATGAACAGGATATTCACAGTAGGGTTTCTTGTTCATGAACGGGATATTCACCGGAGGGTTTCATGTTCATGCACAGGATATTCACCGGAGGGTTTCATGTTCATGAACAGGATATTCACCGGAGGGTTTCATGTTCATGAACAGGATATTCACCGGAGGGTTTCATGTTCATGAACAGGTTATTCACCGGAGGGTTTCATGTTCATGAACAGGATATTCACAGTAGGGTTTATTGTTCATGAACAGGATATTCACAGTAGGGTTTCTTGTTCATGAATGGGATATTCACCGTAGGGTTTCATGTTCATGAACCGGATATTCACCGGAGGGTTTCATGTTCATGAACAGGATATTCACCGTAGGGTTTCATGTTCATGAACAGGTTATTCACCGGAGGGTGTCATGTTCATGAACAGGATATTCACAGTAGGGTTTCTTGTTCATGAACGGGATATTCACAGTAGGGTTTCTTGTTCATGAACGGGATATTCACCGGAGGGTTTCATGTTCACGAACAGGATATTCACCGGAGAGTTTCATGTTCATGAACAGGATATTCACCGGAGGGTTTCATGTTCATGGACAGGATATTCACCGGAGGGTTTCTTGTTCATGGACAGGATATTCACCGGAGGGTTTCTTGTTCATGGACAGGATATTCACCGGAGGGTTTCATGTTCATGAAGAGGATATTCACCGGAGGGTTTCATGTTCATGAACAGGATATTCACTGGAGGGTTTCGTGTTCATGGACAGGATATTCACCGGAGGGTTTCACGTTCATGGACAGGATATTCACCCGAGGGTTTCATGTTCATGGACAGGATATTCATCCGAGGGTTTCAGGTTCTTAGACAGGATATTCACCGGAGGGTTTCATGTTCATTGACAGGATATCCACCGAAGGGTTTCATGTTCATGGACAGGATATTCACCCGAGGGTTTCATGTTCATGGACAGGATATTCACCGGAGGGTTTCATGTTCATGGACAGGATATTCACCGGAGGGTTTCATGTTCATGGACAGGATATTCACCCAGTTAGGAACTGTCTTAGATTTCCTTAGGAACTTTGATTTTTTCCTGACATCCTTGAAATTGCATCGGCCTATGAAATTGCTGCACGATCTTGTGAAAATAATATTTCCTTAGCGTCGTAAGGGATTCCTGTCTTCTCGAATAAAAATGAAGATGAGCCCTTAAAAAAAAGTTTGCAACTGTTATTGTAAATATCACTAATTGACATTTATGAGTCCTCTCACAAACAATTTTTTCTCTCATATCATAAGTGGAGGAAGTAATTTATTTATTATTATTGGGCATCGGCTAGAGAAGAAGTTAAATGATTCATGAAAAGACTCTCTGGAGTTAAATTCCCAGCATTCGAATTCAAATGCATAACACAATCCTTCTCCTCTTGTGTGGTTCTTGTCCTGATGAAAGATCGCCACTTCAGACGTGTTCTCTTCCCTGCCATAGACACATTCATGAAGACGTGTTTGGCTTAGGTTCCGTGGGTAAAAGTCAGACGTGCTTTCTTTCTTTCCGTTGATACATTCCAGAAGACGTGTATGGCTCTGGTTCAGCCGTGTCTTCTTCCTTCCCGTAGACACATTCCAGAACACGCGTGTGGCCCGGGTTATTCGGGCAGAAGTTAGACGTGTTCACTTTCATTATGTAGACACATTCCAGGAGACTTGCTTGGTTCAGGTTCCGTGTCCAAATATCAGACGTGTTTGCATAAACAGTTTCGTATTGCCTCATCAGGGAAGTAAAACGTTCAATGATTGCATCAGTCGAGATAATAAGCGCACCGGGACTTCTTTTCGTCCTGTAGAGCCTCCTCAAGCCCCGATACGAATGCATATGCCCTGAAGAGCCTCCTACAGCCCTGATACGAATGCATATGTCCTGAAGAGCCTCCTCAAACCTCGATACGAATGCATATGTCCTAAAGAGCCGCCTCAAGCCCCGATACGAATGCATATGTCCTGAAGAACCTCCTACAGCCCTGATACGAATGCATATGTCCTGAAGAGCCTCCTCAAACCCCGATCCGAATGCATATGTCCTGAAAAGCCTCCTACAGCCCTGATACGAATGCATATGTCCTGAAGAGCCTCCTCAAGCCCCGATATGAATGCATATGTCCTGAAGAGCCTCCTCAA
>SDVV010028915.1:0-11891 GCA_016164225.1 Gammarus roeselii
AGAACAAACAAGAAGATATCCAGCAGGTCCTCAGATTCACCACACGGAATTTTCCAGCATTTTATCATGTTTGCCCTCTGAAGCCAACCTTTAACTGGAAACAAATCCAGGCTCCTCAAATGACTACCTTAGTCCTGATCAGAAAGTCCATCCATTTTTCTTGTCCATCTCTGAATAAATTCAAGCAGCCTGCAGTCCCCACAATATGTTGTTCCAGCTGCAGGATGCATAGTCAAAAAGTAGGCATGAACTCTGTGACCTACACACAGCTGATGATCTCAACATACAGTTGGCCACCATACCAGCCTTTGCAGCCAATAAACGATTATGATTGTGGAAACTGAAATTTTCATCCACACTGACGAACAAATCTTTATGTACAGTGACAAACTAAAGTGTTCTACCTTGCTGGAGGTAGCTAGGTACTTGTTAACTGCAACCTGAACATACAATTTATGCGACCTCTATGAAAGTGTAACACAACACCCTGTTTGCCTTCTGTCTAAGATTTCAGGACCTTGCAACATATTCATCTCTATCCAACCCACTTCGGAGAGATGGGACTCCCTGAATGGGAGGCAGGCTCATGTTTTTACTTGAATATCTCAAGTACAGCTTGTAGTCACCTGCAAATGCCTTGAACTTGTATTGAAGACCTCTGGATGTGTGATTACTATTGATCAAGAATGGCAGTGGTCTCAGGACAGATGCTGAAGAACACCACTGGTTGCCTAATCTGGGCTGCTAAGACTGCCACTCACACCAATCTAATAACACTGCCAGCAGACAATGACACATAATAAGGATTTCAGTTTGCACTGGGAAACACAGCACAACTCGCATATCAAACGCTTTTGAAAAGTCAAGCTTTATGACCACGTATGGTATGTCCTTGATCAATGCTTTTTCTAACATTATTGATTGTAGGTTAACTGGACCTCGGCGCTTTAGTGCTACAAAAACAATTCTGACAAGAGGACAAAATATTGTTACTCCCAACCTGGGCACAACTTTTCTATCCATTGAACCCAGGTTTAGCTAACAGATCTAATGTAGAGGATCAGTATGAGGCTTGGCCTGGAAAATTGGAACAACCAGTGATTTGCTCCAGACATCAAGGACAGTGCCTGTCCTCATTGACTTCTGACAATTTTATTAGAGGGGAAGTCAGAGCTCATCAGCTTGGTTTGGTTCCTTAATGAATGTAAGTGTAAACCATGATGATCTGGGTCCAGAGCTGAGATAACATGCTGGACCCTAATAGAGATCAACATCTGAGGCACTTTGTTCTGAAGACTTGGATGGCTAACCTAGATTACTGAAAAAAAAGGAAAAATCTTACATTCTATGGTGATTCAATTTTGTCTCAACAATTGATGGTGAAGAAAACCATCAGCTGGGCAAACTATATTTTTATCCCTGACATCAGCAGAGAATATCTCAAACTTATTGAAACTGTTTCATACTTGGACTCTACTTGTGAGAATGAAGGGAATAATTAATTTAATTCCCGTTTACTCATAACGGGGAAATGTATATTGTTCCTGTTTAGCTCATTATGTATGTAGCCTCTTGTGAGCAATAGCTGAATTGAGGCCATATGATTTTGTAAAATCTTCTGCGTAATAGTTAGCTGCTAACCTGACGCACCTTGTGATATGTTGTTTTGGAACTTGAATGTTAATTTTAATCGATATTATTAAATGAGCAGTCAACAGGGTTTGTACTGGGTCACTATTTGACCTAAGTCACTATTTGTGGGTCAAGTAGTTGGAAGACACCATTTTTTACAGAAAAGGGTCAACAAGTCAGTAAAAATCACTATTTGCATTGTAAAGTCACTATTTTTAGATTTTGTCTCCCCAGACATTTAACACAAACTATTTGAATGTAGTTCCTAAAAAAATCTGAATCTTCTTGAGGAGGTAAGGTGTTTCGATTATTTGGTATTTTACTACTGGAACTGGTATTCATGGGATTCCTAACCATGCCATCTAGCTAAAACACTCCACAACCTTGAGTATTAATTGTTATTTTAGTGCATTTGTACAGTCACTACTGCAGTTGCCTACTATTATTGTTAAACAATAGATTTTTGATATTATAATTTAGTAACATGATCTCTGTATGTTCTGCTATTTAGTAACTGAATTTCTAGTTGAAATATAACAATACTCAATACTAAATAGGAAGTCTTTGTACTTATGTACTATACTCTGAAGAATCAGGGACTTAATTCATTTATTTATTTTCTATATAATAGGGTATGAGCTGATACATGTTGAGCTCATCTTTTCCACATTGTATAATTTAATGTAGCTATATCATTTGAAATAAATTAATTAAGCCTAGAAAATAAAATATGAAGACAGTGTTGGAGTATGACATTTGTATCCTGAGCTGTCAGATAAATTTTGATCTTCGTTAAAAAAAAAATAGTTTGGTTTCAATTATGCTAAATATTTGATGAATATTCTTTATTGTATTCATCATGTTTAACTGGAATATTCAGTTGCAATTCATTGTGCTAATAGACAAACAATAGAAAAATATTCAGTTACATAATGTCACACATTTTTAATTATATAATAAATCACTGTTTGGTCACAATTTTATCACAAAATCCACTATTTTTGCTGAAATTTGTCAATATTCAACTATTTATGCGGCTCCAGACCGGTATGAGCCCTGTGTCAACAACAAATCATGTTTATTTGTACAAGAAAAGGACCATGCTTGAAGACAAGATTGTTCCGCTGGGGCAACCAATGTTTAGTTTAATTTTTTTCTTGCTAGGTGGCGTCAGCGAGCTGGCATCATACTACAAGCAGTGCGGGACCAATGGGTTGTACCAGCCGCTCCACTGTACTACCATGTTCTCCAACAAGGGCAAGAAGGACGGGGCAGAGGAGTACGCTCATCGCGTGGAGTCAGACATGGGCCGCGTATTCTCTGTGCTGGTGAGGGCTGCCACACTGATTTGGTGGGCGGGTACATGCTGCTTATTACTTTGTCGGCAACAAAATTGTACCAAGCGTTGATGTATTGGACAGTAAATAAATAATTTGACTTAACTCGCAACTCTGGTTGAGATTTTAGTTTTTTAGTTAAATGAATATAACAGAAAGAGTACTGCACCTGTAACCCTTATATTTATATGAGGCAACATTTAGGGGTAGAGCAAGGAGGATATGAATTATATCCTCAGTAAATACCTGGTAATCCAGAGGTTTGAAGGCATTACAGAGGTGCGATTTGCTAGGATCAAGGGGGTTTCAGGAGTGGTAGAGGATGTGTAGATCAGATATTTGCAGTAAGACGATTCTGTGAGAAGTACCTTGCAAAGGGAAAAAATGTGTTATGTGCCTCCATGGATCTGGGAAAGGCCTACGACTTGATTAGCTGGTAGGTGATGGGTCAGGTGACCTTTTTATGTAGTGGGCAAGACTTGTTGATAGCTATCCTGAGTTTTTATGTTGGCGGCAGAGCATGTGAAACTTGGACTGATACAAGGCTGCGTTATGTCTTCCTGGCTGTTCAATCTCTACAAGAATAGTGTTCAAGGAAGGGAATACGTCTCTAATGGGCCAAGGTTTCGAGTTGTTTGGAGCAAATGGCCTGTTTGTAGTTGAGTCAGGTGCCGTTTGCAGGTGATACAGCACTGGTGGCCAATTCGGAGAAGTTGCGCTGGCTAGTGGCTGAGTTTTGTAGTGCGAGGGGAGAAGCTGCGAGTAATGTGAATAAAAGTAAAGGTCAGTAATGAGATGATTAAGGAATGACACTGTAAGCAAAATCAAGTGTTTGCCAAAGTGTAAAGTTGTTAAAGGAAGTAATGTTATAGGTACCCAGACTCTCAAGGGAAGTCTGAATAGTGTTCAGTCATCCTGCAAGCAGGACACCCTGCGACACTTCGCCCGACGCTTGTAGGCGTCCGGCGGGCTGGTTTTTGAAGCAAAGATTCTGAGATGCGGGGGCGAGGACAGGAGTAATGAAGGAGGAACGTGTTCATGATGAAGTGATGTTGAAGTATTAGATCAATAATGACGTTCGAATGACGACGCACATGACTCCATTCCAAACGGCGATAATTCGAAACGGGCCGGGCTGAAGGACTTTCGGTGGAGCTGAGGCCCCCGATGCCGCCGCAGCAGGCAGGTCTCCTAGATGACTGAAGAAAACCCGTCTGACTCATTTCCTCTCGTTCCTTACGCCTCCGTCTCTATTCCCTCCTTCGCCAGGTGACGGGCTTTGTGATCACCCCGCGCACGATCGGCGTCCGTTTGGTGCTGCCGGTCGAGCCCCTCCAACTCTGGGGCATCGACGACGAAGAGGACCTCAACCGGCCCCCGAAGGTGGACGAGCTGTTTGCACTGGTCCAGGACGCCGTCGCGGGTCAGTCGGCCCTCGAAGAGGAGTGCGCTCTAGAAGCTGGTTTTGACGCGGGGCAGCTCACGGTGGAAGTGCCGGACGTGGACCGCAGCTCAGTCACAACCCGGACTGTGCCTTTTGAGAGGGTACAGCAGCTGTGTGGAGGTGAGAGGGACAAATACTTGATACAATTAAAATACCAACAATCATGGGTTCATTACCATTTCATGGAGACATAGTTGTACGCTTTAACAAATTTTTGTTATTGATGTCCGAAGGCCCCTTGAAGAGGCCTCCACTATTTATTTCCTCTTAGCTAGAGGTTGTGGCATCCATTCATACAGAGACTCTCTCTTCCAGTCCCAGAAAAAGCCACGGTCAACCCCATCTACCTTAACATGAGATCTTATCCTAAACTCCCTGAGTTTATGATATTAGTAGGTAATTGAACACTCAAAGCGTTAACCCATTGCACCATTAGTCCTAGCCTTTGCTTCAACCGTCAGCCAATGTCGTGCATCAAGTGGCGGTTGGACTAGCCAATAACACTAGAAACACAAAGGGTCACCTAGAGACTAATTTTTTTTGTTCTCAGCCGCTTTGGCAGCCCTGTTAGCCTCAAAGAACTCGCCGCAATGGTGAGAAAGAGGATAGAGGCGTTGGAACTCTGGGATTACGAAACTGTTTTTCAGTAGACTAAGAGAGCTTGGTGTAGCTTCACTACGCTCGAACGAGAGGCCATACATTTTCGGTTGTTGATTTTGCCCTCAAACACTTTTTGGATGGCTTGGTCTTAGATTGTTGCAGTGACAACAGTAAGATGTTCGGTGGGCACCAGCCCACAATGAACGTGCCGGTACTGATGCCGGAGACTGTTTCTGATGCGTGCTGCACTTTGATGCTAATAACTGTCGATTATGGTGAAATTTGTCGAGCCGCGAAATATACGTTTTGATTGTATCGTTGCTTACAATTTCTCCTTTAAGTTTGTTCCATTCATTTACAACTCCAATCGTAAAAAAGTCGCTCGTAATAGCGAGTGAGAAACGCTTACCAACTATTTTATTTTGAATACCTGATCACTGCTTGTATCTAGATTAAAAAATCTCGCTCGGTCAAAACTTTCCTCACCCTTTATAAGCTTTCAAACTTGATTCATGTCACCTCTGACTCGATGCTTCAATAGCAAATAAAGGTCGAGTTTTTTAGATCGGTCTTCGTACGAATTATTGCCCAGCAAGGGGCTTAGGTTTGTAGCTCTAGTTGAACCTTCTCCGAATTGATTATTGAATAGCTTCTTTTCTGTGATATGTTGATAAGAATTGAACTGAGAGCTCGAGGTGCCGTCTAACTAATCTATGGTATAACTTGAGAATACCGTGTGCTCTTGCACGAGATGGACCGAGATGTCAAACCTAGCATTTCAATTACTTTTTTCAGCAGCATCGGTAAAATACTGGCTGCTTTCCATTACATTGCTTGCTGCTTTTAAAATCGTTATTACTGATGGCACCTGGATCTCTCTTACTGGGTTGTGATGACCTATATGCATAACTTTACATTCGTCGACATTGAATTGTATTTGCCACTTTTCCGACCAATCAACAATTTGGTTCATGTCTAATTCTATCTACCGACACTCTTAAGTCCTGTTTGCACTTTTTTCCCAGCTTAACATCACATCGTCTGCAAACTGGCCAATGTTCGAAAGCACGGTAGTATCGAGATCGTTTGTGACCATAATGAAGTGGGCTGGACCTATAACTGATCTTCAAGGCACGCTGCTTGTTACCTCAAGGAGAGGACACTCCGTTAAGTGTAACTCGCTACCGTCTGTACGAAAGCAAATAATTTATTCTCGAATGCCGATGCTGTGCAATTGACTAACAGAGCATCTGTAAGGAACTTGATTTAATTCATTTTTTTTATCAAGGTTTGTGATACTGATTGGAGATAACGCGTCGGGAGTTTCAATTACATTATTGTAAAAAGCAGCAGGTCCTTATGACAAATAGTTGTGCCTACAGCCATGCTGAAAGTTTCATATCAATTTGTGTGTATCTAAGAATTCTGTAATGTTATCCGTTAAGAAACTTCATTATTGTGCCAATTACTGAGCTGAGGGTAATTGGTAGGCAATTGCCGGGACAATTTTTGTCACATTTTAAAACTTAAGGAGTGACGTTTTTTTTTCCATTGGGAGTAGCAAGTGCCATATTTGAAAGGTTGGGTTAGGTTTCCGATGAGTGTTGGTCGATTTTGTTCCTAGTTTCCTTCAGTAGTCTGGTTTCCATTTTTTTTTCGACGTGGAAAAAGCATACGATACTACCTGGAAATATGGCATCATGAAGGATCTCCACCGCAAATAGCTGAGAGGCCACTTACCACCTTACATCCACCAATTCTTGTAAAATCGCCCTTTCAGGGTTAAGGTCGGCGACACCCTGTCACCATCCTATCCGCAAGAAATGGGCGTCCCCCAAGGAAACGTCCTCAGTGTCACTCTTTTATACTCAAAATCGACCAGATAGCAGACATTCTCCTGCGCGACGGTAGATTGCTTTCAGTACTATACGTGGACGACTTAAAAATAAGTCTTAGGCACCCTAGCCTTGTACAATTCAACAGGAACTCCAGAAATGTCTAAACCTAGTCGGAAACTGGACCTCGCCCTCCAAAACGAAAAGCATGCACTTTACTCTAGTGCCCGGCTTACACCTAAAACCAGCCCTAACGCTGAACAACACTCCGCTAGTATACGAGGAATCAATAAAATTCCTCTGTTTCGTGTGGGACCCTAAACTCACATGGCGACCTTATATTGCAGCCCTGGGGACTCGCTGCCATAAGGCAATCGGACTTATCCTCTCTGTAACATCCTTGAAATTCGGAGCCGATATGAACACCGGCATGACGTTATTCAGAACATGAATACGTTTGCGCATTGTCTATGGAGCAATTGTTTACGGTTCAGCAGCCAAAACCACCCTTGAACCTCTCCACCATCGTAAATAACGCCCTGCGTATCACAACTGGTGCGTTCCGTTCCCCACCCATCGAATCCTTGAACATGCTTGCTAACGAGCTTCCTCTTCCGCTCCGGAGAGACAAACTCTCTCTACAGTACTATTTCAAGACGAGGAGCTACATCAATAACCCAGCACTCGGTGACGTCACCAACATTCTTGATAAACGCCTCTTTGCGGCTAAGAAAAACATATGCCCACCCTTTTCTCTACGCGTGGGTAAGACCTCGCTGAACATCAGACGCAAAGCAATCCAGCCTTCATTCTTCTATCGAATTCTTCAAGTCAACGCACCAACGTGGATGATCAGCCCACCACTGGTCAACCTAGATCTGCAGACGTACCCCAAAGCAACAACCCCAACCAACACGTACCGCCGAGAATTCTTAAGACTACTCGACGAACAGTACTCTGAGCGCCGCGATATATACACTGACGGCTCCAAAACATCGGACGGAGTAGAAGCTGCCGCCGTAGGCGAAGGGACCTCGCGTTCGGCCACCCTAACCCAATAGGCCTCTGTATTATCTGCAGAGCTGCACACACTCGAATTGGCCTTCTGCAATACAAAAAGTGACCGCCTTCCCAAGTAAGTTATATCTTCAGACAGTCTGAGTGTTCTCACCCAGCTCAAACTCTGCACTTTGATCACCCTGCCCTTAGAAAACTGCAACCCGACCTATTAACGATGTCAGAGACGGGCCAAGCGGTCGAGTTCTGCTGGATTCCTGGACACGTGGGAATAAGAGGAAACGAGCGAGCAGACTCTCTCGTTAAACGGGAGCTACCCAGCACGAACAATTCATCTCCATACATTGCCGAGACTAGTTCCCAGTCATCAACTTGCGTATAAAATCACGATGGAACGACTCTCGGCAACAGAGTGGGCAAGAAATGCTTGCAGTTAAACCATCTGTGGGAGAGTGGGACACCAGTTTTTTTAATAGGGGAGACCAAGTGTTCATTAACCGTCTATGCATGGGACACACGTAGATAACTCACTATCACACAATGGAACACATGGGACCGGACGCACCACCATGCCCCTGTTTCCACCAAGTGGCAATCAGTGTGAAACACTTATGGATTGTGATGCACTCGCAGCAGCCCAGGCGAGCCTTCTTGAGCCCCCCGTACAACCTACAACGCCTGCTCACAGAAACAGAACACCAAAAAATGCTGGTCTTGTGGAAAGCACACCGGACTAAATGAAGCCGTGTGAAAGTAACTAAGTTTGAATCCTCTCTGATCCTGAACTCGCTGTCCTACCTGATTATCAATTGTGAACTTCAACTTAACTTCGTGCACGAAGCTGTGCAGAATCAGCGGATCATCGTGCCCTACGGGGTAGCATTCAGTGACTACACGTTGGAGCTCCGGTGGAAAACAGAAGAAACTACTACTCACACAACTCTGTTTGAGGAAGAAAATCAGTGTGCGACGTGTAGAGGGGTTTTCTACCACTCTGTTCAGTTTCTGCGGGTTAAGGTTCTGGTGGAAATGAGTTTCAAATCAAAAATCAGTTGCTGCGGAGGGCGACAAAAGAAGAGGCAAAGCCTCTTTGGCGATCTAACCTGTTGGGTCTGAAAATAGGATGTATCGACGTCAGTATTACTAAAATGCGCTTCTGGGCTAAGTACAAAACACTCATGTTGCTTGATGTTCAGTCCCTATTTACACTCTTCTTCCGCCTCCCCAGATGAGGGCCCCTCCCTCCACCGCTTGCGACCTTTCCGGCGTCGAGCCGGCCGTCGTGCCCATCTCACCGTCGCTGTCGCCCCCACCGTGGCCGCCGTCACCACCGGCTTCGACCTCCTGTACCTCACACGCCTCGAAGACAGTGCCGCTGAGCAGGAGGGCAGTTCTAGGCCCCTCAGCGCGGCTGCAGGCAAGCCAAACGTTCGTGTGATGGATTGTGATGGTACAGGGCAAGAACCGATGGAGGACGACAGCATAGAGGGGAGGAAGAAAGAAAGACAGTTTCATACGGTTCAAGGAGGTACCCTTGCTGACTATGGTGAAGGCATTTTCGCTTTTTATCCTGACGAGTTCTTCGAGGTGAAGGCTTTCTTTTCGGCGAGTTACTGAAGGTCACAAATGAAGAAAGGTTAAATAATTTTATGATTGCCTCAAAAAAGTGATATTTTTTAATCAGTTCTAGTATTGTTGAAAAGCTAGAAAGAGATGAATGAAATTCATCGAGATGATTTTATACGAGCTTGAGTAGCATTGATATATGAACTATGTGTTTACATTTTATGAGTGCAAGAGTTTTTCTTGAATTAACAAGTAGACAAGGTTTTTGAAGAACCGCGTATATTAAGAGCATTTGCTCGATGGAAACTATTTCAGGATATGCTTTTAAATGTTCGATCACTTAATGCTGCCTCTTCTACCTAACTAAAACCCTTGGGTATGAGATTTTATGTTGCTAGTGATCAGCAAAGAAAGAGTGTTTGGCATTCCTTATATTACCCGTTGATTGACTTCGTCTATAATGACTAACTCTCATTAGTTCAGTTTCTACTTCCCATCATTCGTCTACAATGGCTAATTCTCATTAGTTCAGTTACTACTTCACATCATTCGTCTATCATGACAGCTCTCTTTAGTTCAGTTCCTACTTCCCATCATTCGTCGGTGATGACTAACTCTCATTAGTTCAGTTACTTCTTCCCATCATTCGTCTATCATGACTAACTCATTATTTCAGTTACTACTTCACATCATTCGTCTATCATGACAGCTCTCTTTAGTTCAGTTCCTACTTCCCATCATTCGTCGGTGATGACTAACTCTCATTTGCTCACTTACTACTTCCCACCAATGACCGTCTGTTGTGGCTACCGTCCTCACATCTGCAGAAGCATTGGGAAGATCGTCCCTCTTCTCCCCCTAAACGATAAGTTTCACCCATTTTGGATCGGTGCTTACTATCCCCGCAGCCGCATGAGGCTACCAATGTCTTGAGGACTTTCCTAACGCTGCCACATACCTGAGTACTCCAGTTGTGCCTTAGTAGTCCTGAAATGCCGACCAAATTCTTGAGGAATTGGCTTAGCGTTGAATAACTCAGCACGCATTGCGGGTGCCAAGTTAAACTTGACAGTTTATTAGTGTTGAGCAGGATCGATCAAACTTCTTGTTCTTCTAAACCGCTGATTTAATTTTTTGTTTGTGTATTTACTTACGCTCAAGTTGCTTTTGATCGATTTCAGTTTGGCATGTCTGGTACACTGAAGCAAGCTCACACTGAAATTCCCTACTGCCTTGGTTGACTAATATGTCTTCTGGGAATCGATTAACCATGCGATACCATGTTCTGTCTGGGCGTTGTCATCCGACCCTATTGCCTCTTGAGATGCTCTTCGAATGCTGCTATTAAGAGGCTGCTCTCAGGGATGGGTCAGTGATCTAGGAGAATAACCTCAATCCTCTTGCTGCTCTCGGGGATGGGTCAGCGATCTAGGCAAATAATCACAATCCTCTTGCTTACAAATGCCGATGTGTGGAGGACTAACTGAAGAATCATCAAGTTGATGACTTCCAGCCCTATTCTGTACCATTAGTTACAGATGCAAGGCCCAATCTCCCAAGGGAGAGGTGGCCGTGGGCTAGACTCACCTCACACGCTTATAAAAACATGTCCTTTTAGTGCTAAAGGACCCTGCCAGGGACCCTCAACATAGTTGAGGTCAACAGTGAATTTCGAGATAACTGTCAGCAGCAGGGTCCGACAGCTTTTACTGGTTTTCCCCTGCTGCGCCTTAATTAACAGGCCCTCCTCCACTCGCATGTTACGTATCCCATTTCTCAACGAGACGTCAAAGGCGACTGTGAGAATCAGGTTCGCGTTAAAACATCCATTCACAATTATACTCCACTCAGGTAGAGCAATCTTGCATCTCCTGCCAATTGATAACTATTCTGTTCAGAGAATCACACATATACGACAAACAATGTTTGTTTTGGAACTTGAAACTGCACGTTAGTCTTTCTCACATTTATCAGTGCAACGTAAATTTGAACTCTGTAAAGCTAATCAAGAGGCCAACTAGTTAGATTCTTGGACTCCTGGCGGAAACCGGGGTCCAATGATGGACTAGAATAAATCTCAGAGTAGAGAAGCAAAGCAACCCCTCTGGAGTGCTAATAACGAAGATTGTCGCACCCGAGAGTGCAGATTTATCCAAAACTTTCATACCGGTGGAAAACCCGACCTCTGCCGGAGATGACGGCACCAGTGATACAGACACAGACGCTAGGCCGCATCCCACTGAAAGGGGGATGGCTGACGGCAAGGCGCACCTCACGCGCTCACACTCACACAACTTAGCCTTTTTGTGCTAGAGGGTCCGGCCGGTACCCCCTCAACTTACACTCTGGGTCACGAGTGCAGCCCGAGGATCCGTCGTCAGCAGCAGAGCACGACACTTTTCACTGGTTTACCCCCGCCGCGTCATAATGGCCGCCCCCCCCCCCCCCCCCCCCCCCCCC